>JAKSZU010000018.1:41951806-42206806 GCA_026018925.1 Tupaia tana
CATCCTAAGGAAGTGTGGGAGTCAAATTTCCTCCTGTAGAAGGTACTCTTTTTTTTTTTTTTTTTTTTTTTTTTTTTTGGAGAGGCTTTTGCTATAGGGCGCGTGCGCTCGCTAGACAGACAGAGAGAGACAGAGAGATAGAAAGCGAGAAATCACCCCCCAGGGGAGATGGCCATGCCGCAATCCCTTCTCCTCCATTCTCCTCTCGGGATCTTGGGCACGCACGCACACGCGCCCGGCGTGAGTTTAAGCCACCGGGTCTGGGACTCGAACTGCAGTCGACTACGTGGGAGTCCAGCGACATAGCCATTACTCTAACTGCTGGTCCCAGAAGGTACTCTTTACCATAGCTTAGGGCAAAAGACTCACTGCCCTGAAGCTGTATATTCCTGGTAGCCATTCATATCTCCATTTAACAGCTACTTCATGAGGATCCACTAAGTCTCAAACACTGAACCAGACTTTTGGTTTATATACATTATCAAGTACAAGAGTCCTTGCTGCCATGGGGAAGATACACAAACAAATTAAATCTCTATTTTGGTTTAGAATAGGATCATACAGGAAATTATAAAGCCTGTGTGTGTGTGTGTGTGTGTGTGTGCCTCGAAGTTATCTGGGAAAGCTTCTTTGAGGGGGAGGCATCTAAAATAGGTTTGAATCAATGAAAAGAAGCCAGTTGTGGATCTGGGGGAGATAAGTACTAGTCAAAAAGCAAAGCACAGGGGTCCTAAGTTTAACATGTTAGGAAAACAGTAAAAACACACACATACACACACACACAAATACATCTCATGGGGCTGAATAGATGGGGAAATGCGTGGAGATGATGTCAGAGATGTAGGTTTGAAAGTCTAGAGAGAACCTTGAGACACGATGGATTTGGGCTGTAAACCAACTGTTCTGGCTCCTTAGAGAATAGACTCTTAGGGTCTGGAGAAATTCTTATTCCCAGAAGGCTCTGCCTTCCCTTCAAATTCATTATAAGCTAGAATTATTGGCCCAGAATTCTCAAGCATAGAATCAGAATCTTCTCTCTCAAGCAAAGACTGAAAACCAAAGGAAGTTCTGACTTTTTGTAGGGGATCATTTTCCAGGCTATGCCTTTGCAGTCAAGATTCCCTTTCCCAGGCCCCAGTCATGCCCCTCCCACGCTCACGCCTTCAGGACACTGATGCTGTTAAGGATGAGACCTCCAACCAGTCATCAGCCATCTGTAGGTTTTGCTAAATGGTCCTGAAGGATACCTGATCCATGGAGGTCTAAGTCAAGGGGATCCTTGAAACAGCTTCACCATGCCTGTAGGTGGAGTTCTTAGTTTCTCTTTATGTGCAGGCTTCTCTGGAACTGAATCCCTCCTCTGCAATTCTAGTCACATTCACTTCCTCTGTAAGTGGGGCCAGTGGGATATGTAGAAAATTTATATGGTTTAACTAGGATTACCCTGAATAAACCATTTTCCTCATCTTGATTTACCATTGAGAAATTGGGCCCTGATGAGGCTATGTGAATTATGACTGGCATTCCTTCACCTCCTGGGGTTTAATTAATTCATGAGGCTGGATGTTGATGGCTGCCTGGGTAGCCCCAAGTGCTCACCCCACATTTAAGACCAGCAGGCAGAGGAGCAGCCCGGTGCAGGTACACCTAACTGAGGTTTTCAGAAGCTGCTGTTCTATGGCTGGTACTGGGCTTGATGACCATGAGTCACCCCATTAAGGAGGTGGAAGACAGAGCCTGCCAGAGACTGACCACATGGACTCCTGACCCCCAGTTCCAGTTCAGAAGCTCTCCTGGTGCACAAAGGACAGGGATTCCCAACATTCCTTCCCTTTCCAGCCCTTTCCCCATAGCAGGTAGGGATCCTAAATAGTATACTTAATAATTGGAGCAAAGGGGTGACAGCAGCTACCATGAGAAGACCAAGGAGGTGCAGACACTGCAGAATCTACAGAACACCAAACCCTGACAACACTGTCCATTTCCAATTCCTCCACACTAGTGGCTCATCCTCTACCTTCCCAGCCTTTCCTAGACTCCCTCAATACGCAGGTCTTCACTTGACTTGGGGTTCACTGAACACCTTAGAGAAAGCTCTTTGGGAACATTCTATGCTTGAGAGAACATTAGGGCAAGGAGAAATGAGGCCAACGACCCTAAGTGTCTGGTACAGGCTGGTCATTGGCTTCATATATTTTGTGTGGATTGCTGGACTTTAAAATTTGGACATTGGAAAAAACAAAAGACTTCATATAAATGTCCAGATTGTGACTTCACTTGAAAAATCAGAAAATTTGGCCACACTGAGCCCACATCCAGCCACCTGTGATGCTATTTCCCCTGTTCACCTCACCAGTCTGGCCCCTGTGATACCTGATTCAGTAAACTTCACCTTCTAGGCAGTGATGTTGCATCTGAGAAGTACTCAGAGTACCTGGGAACCAGGGATAGAGAGTATGACCTGCTCAGAGAGCTAAGGACACCACTCAAATGGGAGGGATCACTTCTACACCATTGGGAAAGTGTCCCATGTGATGGATTCCTGCAGCTGGGCTGAGGGACTGGAAGGAGGCATTGCAGGCAGAGGAAATGGCAAAGCCAAGGCACAGAGGTAGGAAAGGCTGAGGGAGTTTCATAAGAGCTGATCAAGTCAATGTTAAATCTTGGAGACATGGAGAAGTTACCAAACTTTACTGGACACTTTTCGATGTTCTGCAGAGATCCTCTGTCTGACATAGTTCAGAGTCTCTGCTCTGAAGTGAAATCTAGATCAGAAATAGCATTATGTCACCATATAAGGATGCCCTTTTCTGCCCTAAGAACTTGGGGTCATGAGGTTAACCCCTCAAGGAAGAAGGAAGATCATCTGTTCCTGACAATCCTAGGGTGTGCTAGAAGATATGGACAATAGGCCTAGTGCACATACTACAGAAAGATTCAAGTTCATTTTCTGTAAATATCAGTAATGTATTTGTCATGGATGGACAAGTAGCCTGTCCCTCTGCAACCAAACCAGGCTCAGAAGTCTACTGAGATCTGTGTTTTCTTCTGCTCCTTCCTTGCTCTCATCTCAGCAGTTAGAACATTCCACCTCTGCTGGGAAGTCCCAGTCAATGGTTGATCAGCCGACCCATGGTCCTGACAGACACATTTATGACCCTGCAATTCTCAGAAGGCTCGTGCATTATTCAACATAGTCCCCACAGTCATGCCCTGGACCTGTATGGTCTCCAGAGGGTTTCCAAAACAACATATTTTGGAGCTGAATTACAAGATAAGAAGAGTTGGGGAAATTGGTGCTTTAAAACAACACTGCTGAGATAAAATTTAATGGTGGAAGAAATACGGTATTTTGAAAACATGAAAATAAACATTCTGCAGAGTCTGGATATGAAGTTGTGCAGGGCTGCTCGTGAAAGCTGCTCTGTCACGGAAGAAGTCTAATAATTTTTAATAGTCCTGTAAATCTCCCTTATGAGATGCAGCTACTGTAAACAGTTCTCCATATTTTTTCCAACTATTTATGTAGTGCTGTTAGAAGTTATTAAACGGGAATGATTTTCATTGATAACTCTCTCATTCTGAAGGAGCTGCCAACTGACTGAAACAAGATGGTAAGAGGAAAAAAGTCCCAAAAGGGCCAGTTGTATGAGGTTACTTCTGGGATCTTCCTTTCAAACTGAAGGTAGTCTAGGACTGTTCTGAACTCACCCAGTGATCAACAGCAAACATCTTGACTTCTCAGGTCTCTATCTCCCCAATGATAAGATGGGAAACAAGCATTCCTTCAGTTCACTTATTTTTTAGCCCATATTAGCACACACTACATAATGCCAGGTATTGCATAAGGTCCTGGGAATATAATGATAAAGAAAAAGAGACATCATTCCTACCTTCATGGAGTCTATGACTACCCAAAGGTAGACAGAGGCATTAATTGAAGAATCATGCAAGACATTGTAAAACTGTAAATGTACACTATATGAATAAAAAGTGTATAGTTCACTGGTGGTTTATCAGAGAGAGTTCTAACTTGGCCCACTCCTTAAAATTAGTGAATGCTTCTCCTAGGGAAAAGCAAAATGAAACAAAATAAAACAAAAACAAATCCCCTTGAGTTGTTATTTACAAAAGCTGTGAGAGTAAAAGTGGACAAATAGGCTAAGAGGGGAGAAGAGTATTTGGGGAGTGAGGAAAGCATATGCAAGGTCCATGTGGGGGAGAAAGAGTGAGGAAATGAGAAAAGGCTGGATGACTAAAAAAATATAGATGATGGGGTCAGCAGGTGGTAGAGTGGTTGTGGTGGTTAGATCCCACACAGCTGACTATGTGGTTTGAGTCCTGGACCCGGTGGCTTAAAAAGTGTGCTGGACACATATGTGTGCATGCCCAAAATTCCAAGAGGAGAAATGGTGAAAGGACTGAGGTAGTGCTTCATACCTCAGTACCTCAATGCTTTTTCATTCTCTCTTTCACTCTCTGTCTGGCAAGCATACGCACCTACTAGCAAAATTTTTAAAAATAATAAATCTGTTGAAGAACATGTTGGGAGGCGAGGTTGAAGAGGAAGACAAAGACCTGGCCAAGAAAGGCCTTGTAGGTCAGGTTAACAGGTGTGTCTTTGCCCAAGGTATAGGAGAAAGCCATTAGAGGATTTGTAGCAGAGTAGGGAAGGATGCTATAAACAAATGTGCTTTTGAAGTTATCATTCCAGTTCCGATATGTTGCAGAGACTAGAGGGGATGCAGAGCATAAGAAGATGGACCAACAAGGAGGCCACCACATGGCTGAGATGATGGATAGGTTGAGGAGGAAAGAGGGATATAAAAATGGGCCCTTATGCTTCTGGACTTTACAGTTGGATGGATGGTGATGCTGTTCACTGATATGGAAACAATAGGAAAATATCAGGTTGGAAGGATGAAGGTCATGAGTTTGTTTTTGGACCATTGAGTTTAGAGTGGCAATGAGAGAGATATTAAGTTGATTTCAGATACAGGTATGAAGCATACAGAAAAGATCTAGGATGAAGATGTGAATATGCGAGCCATCTGTGTGTCAATAGTAATGAAAGCCATGAGCACACACACAACTTTCTTGAAAGAAGGTACAATGATAAGAGAACAAAAATGAATTAGTCCTGTGACATCCACCACTTAATGAAATGTTCTTCACCTGGTTTGCATTAAAGTTATGTGGTGAGAAATGCTGATGCTTGGGTTCCACCTATAGAGATTATGATTTTATCGTTAAATTGGCCAAGGATGTGACCTGAACATCTGAATTTTAAGTGCTTTCCAGGCAATTCTAATATGCAGCCAAGGTTGAAAACCACCACTTAGCAGCTGGAAAGAGTAAAATGAACTGCAAAGAACACAGAAAGCATCAGTCAGAGAAATAGGAAAATTTAATAGGAAGGAACAGTCAGCAGGGCCAAGTGTTACTGAGTGTTGGTTAAGATCAGAACTGAAAGTACCTTTTGAATTTAGCCATATTAAAGTCACTGGTAACACACACACTGTTCAGCATCTTCTTCCTTGGCCTCTCAGGAGCTCTGATAAATGTGGCCGTACACACTGCTCAGGCTTTGTAAAGATGATGCAAGTGGCACCCAGCAGAAGGATTTATAATGAGTTGAGTGAAGGGTGACTAATAGCTGCCCTGGGTATGCATTAGTATAACCTTTATGGAGAGCAATTTGTCAAAATCTATCATAATTATAAATCCATGTACCATGTTTCCCAAGAATCCTACTTTTAGGAATAATTGCACAATGACAAATGTACAAGATTATTCATTAAAACATTGCTTATATAGCAACAGATTGGAAATAGTGCAAATACCCATCATCAGGACATAGTATGAACATTATGAGAAATACAGACACTGCTAGGGAACAGTCTCCAAGACACAGTGAGTGAAGACAAGAACAAAAACATTGATATAGTAGTATACTAACAAGTGTTAGTATACTACAAAAGGGGGTTATGGGTACCTACTCACACGTGTATCTATTTTTTTGCAAGGTCACCTGAACAGACAACATTGAGTACTTATTACTGGGAAAGACAACTAGGTGTTAGGTAACTAGAGTAGGGATTGAGAGAATTTTTACTATATTTGTTACCTATGAAGTGAGGTTGGTAATTCTCTTCTTAGCTATCGCCTCAAAACCTGTTGAATTTCAAACTGTAGAAGCATATTTAAAAACAAAACAAACAGAAAAACAAAACAAAACACAAAACTATGTTGGGTATCGTATTTCCCTGAGAAGAACAGAGTAGGATGATGAAGCTGTATTGCAGGACAGAGTATTTCGGGGACTACACCTATCACTTTCATTTGGTATACTTTAATTTATTTAAATGTGTTGGCTTCTTCTGTTGTTATTGTTTTCATTGTTTACTTGTTTTAAGTCAACAAAGTTTTGAAAACTGGGATGTACATATTATTTAGACTTTAAGATGGGATATTGTACATATTATTTAGACTTTAAGATGGGATATTACCCACTAATGCCAAAGATGCACTTTAGAGATCATATCTCATTCCTGAAGTCCTTATGATTCCCAATAACCAAACTTAACTTCTAAGGCCTAGAAAATTCACTGGCCTAGGAAATTCACTGGCCTAGAAGCCAGGGACATAAGTTCGGGTCTTGGTTTTTATCACCAACTTACTGGATAGCTTTAAGTCATCTTTCTTCACCCATTTTTCTCATGTATGAAGTGAAGTTGGTTATTTTTGTCTTAGCTGCCTCCTCAAAAATGTAAAGAAAAAATAGATCATGGATGTGTTTGTGCTTGGTGAGTTAGGGAGATTCCTATAAATGTGGTCTGTCTGCTATTTTTTATACCATTGCTGACTGAAATTTGAAGATCTCTTTGGATGAATACATACATACATACACACACCTCTTCCAGATTTATTATAGACTGAGAATTGGGTCTATAAAACCTCACACCTCATTCCTCACTGTATGCCCAGAAGAAAGCAGATGACTTTTTCAGTTAGGCCAGCCTCCCACACTGAAAGGTGACTTGGCTACTTTCCTGAGATCCCCTCAAAAAAGAGACTTGAGACTACCCACCAGCTAAGAGGACTATCCATGGCCTCCCTTTGCAGGGCTGGCAAGACAGTGTCACATAGTGGCTGTTCCCTGAGAAGAACAGAGTAAGATGAAACTGTTTCCTGGGATAGAAGGAGAGCAGATTAGGTCTTCAGAGTTTTTAGTGAGCAATCTGGTCTGTAAAGTTTGACCTTTTCATGTGGACAAATGAGGCTTTGTTCATTCATTTCATCTTCTCTAAAGGTACCATTAATGATTTATTGATTTTTCTTTTTAGAGAAAATTATAAAATTTCTCTGTAAGATGGAAATTTGAACCTGTACATCTAACCCTCACCAACTCCCACTTTCCTGCTTGCATACAAAAGTAGGGAAAGACACTGCCTGTGCTGGAGACTCAGGAGAAAGAATCCCAAGAGCAGGGAAGCAGATTGCAGCAAGGATTCAACCTGTAAGATACCACATTTGCCTGAGAGGTAAATGGAGGAGAGCTCACGAAATAGTGCCTCAGACTAGGGTGAGCAGGAATGAAGCCAGCAAGGGACAAAGTGGCTGCCAGTATACATTTTTACAAAGTGGCCCCAAATGGCACTCAATCAAGATAACTGTGGCAGCTAGTTCATTCTGATATTTGTCAATATCCCCAGTGAAATCCCACTGGGTGTGTGTAGACAAGGCTGTGACATTTTGTCCCTACCACCTTTCTTATTCCCACCAGTAAAACAAGAGGGATTCTAGGTTCCTTTCATTCCCTATCTTGCCCTATCCCATCCTAGAATGAGAAGGATCTTTTTGGCATAAATGAATTAAATAAAGTCAGAACTTAGAAAGAAAAGGATGTCTTCATTTGCAGATGTTTCACTATGATGGTGAGCACATGAGGAGGTCAGGATTTGAGGTGGGAACTGGGAGGAGGAAGAAGAGTCAGGAGAAAGAAAGATCAAGAGAAAGACATTTGGCATACACAGGAGGGGAACTGCCAGTGATCAAAAGGGGAATTTGAAGAATCTCTTGATTCTAAGTGCATTCTTGACAAGAGAGATAGGATCCTTCCAAATGAGAGACCAAGCCTAAATTTTTTCCTGGTCACTAATGCATTAGGTGCATAATTCAAGAAATAAGTCCCCTAAAATTCTGATCAATTATGTTATCATCTACTATTTTCTTTTTTTTTTACTTTATACTTTTATTTTTAATTTCCAGTAGTATTTTACTATAATTTTCAATCAGCTCCCCATCCCCTAATATTTTTTGGGGGGGGGAGAAGAGGTTTATTTTGCTATAGGGTGTGTGCGCTCGCCAGAAAGACAGAGAGAGACAGAGAGACAGAAAGTGAGAAATCACCCCCCAGGGGAGATTGCCATGCCCCAAGCCTTTCTCCTCCCTTCTCCTCTTGGGATCTTGGGCATGCATGCACACATGCCTGGCATGAGTTTAAGCCATTGAGCCCAGGACTCGAACCTCAGTTGACTACATGGAAGTCCAGTGACATAAACATTATGCCAACTGCTGATCCCCCACCCCTGCTAATATTTTAAGCATTCAAACAAATGAACAAGAACCTCTATGACTAATTTTTTTTCTACAGATTAACATCCAGAGCCATTCACTGGATGCATGAGGACCCATTGGTCTGGTGGGCTTCCCTTCAGTCTTCCTCTCAGGTCCCTTCCCCCTATACCACACCATGCTCATCTCCATTGAGCTCTTACCTGCATACTCCTTCTCACTCCTACGGTCATCTTTCTAGCAAATGCCAGCTAAGAAGTCATATTCTTGACAGATATTGCTCATCCCTGCTCCAACTGGCGGAACTGATTTTGTCTTAACCAGTTTGTGACTGTTCCTCATACTAGACTGAATAGAGTCTGTGTTCAACACTGTTCAATCCACATCTAGCTAAGGACCCAGCACCAAGTTTGTGGATAGAGGCTATACCTAAAAAGGTTTCCAGGTTGAGTTTCTAGACAGGCAGGTACCTGGCAGCCAGGACAAGGATGCCCCAGAAGCAGATTAAGGACCTTACCTGGGCCATCTCATTTGGTTCTGGTAACAACTCTGCAAGTTAGGTTCTACAGCCCCTCTCCACCCTATGGGGCTGATAAGAGACACAGAGAGTCTTGCTCCTGGGACTTGGGGAGCTGCGTGTAAACTGTGGCAGCCTGCCTTCAGAGTTGTATGCTTAACCAACATTAGAAAAGCTCTTCTAGGTAATCAGATGGTGGTGCAGTTGTAAAACATGGTACTCCGTAGGGCTGGCCTACATGGGAAGATTCTGGCTTTGTATCTGGAGACTGGGCACATGCATGCCCATTATCTGGAATTGGCCAAAGTTGGGCTTTGGTCACCAAGTCAAAACCTTGTTAGGTGTGTTCTCTGTTTTTTTGTGTGTTTGTTTGTTTGTCTGTTGTTGTTGTTGTTTTCCTCTCTCTCCATTCATATAAGAAATAAATAACTAAACTTAAAAAAAAAAGGAAAAGAAGAAAAACTATTCTGGGGGCCAGCCGGTGGTGTGATGCTTAAAGTAGCTAACTTAGCAGTTTGAGTCCTGGACCTGGTGGCATGAAAAATATGTTGGGCCTATATGTGTGCATATCCAAAATCCTGAAAGGAGAAGAGAAGAGAAAGAAGAGAAGAGAAGAGAAGAGAAGAGAAGAGAAGAGAAGAGAAGAGATTGCAACATGGCCATGTCCTCTCTACTTCTGTCATTTTTTTTTTTTTTTTTTTTTTCCAGTGAGCACGCATGCCCAATAGCAAAAATTTAAAGACAAAACAAAACAAAAACAAAACTTTTCTATACCTTTATTCCCTCTAGGGAAAGAATACCCATGTCATGACTTTTTCAAGAGGCAACAGAAAAGCCTTATGTGCCATCTTCTGTAAGACAGGGTCCTGCAAAGATAACCGTTACCTCTTCCAGTTCAATATGGCAGGGAGCCTTCCACCCAGACCCTGAAAGGGGAAGGATGGTAGAGAGCAGAAAGTTCTCTCTGGGTCACTTCTTCTTTGAATATCTCCCAACCTTGCAGTATGATGTTTCTGACTGTACTTTCACCCTGGATATTGCAGAAAATAAGTGACTCAAGGACCAGCATTTGAACAGTGCTTTTACTACTCAAAGACTTGTGTGGTTTCCAAATGAGTATGTTTGTGCCACTCTAAGCAGGTTTATAAAGGACAGGTTTACAAAGAAAAGAGAAGTTTACAAAGGAAAAGGAAGAATGTCTTACTTTACCAAAGTCCTAGGCTTAAAGTAGGATTGACTCCAGGATACAGAGTTCTAATGCCTTTAAAATAGAATTCCTTTACACATGGTATTTCCAGGACCTAAGCTCCTTCTTCCTCACCACCTCCCCTCTTTCTCTCTCTCCCGACTCCAGGGCCATAAGACCATTCTGCATTCTGCTCTAAATCCTTTGTGCTGTCTGTAAAAAAGGCCCTTTCCCAGGGCTTCAGCATGACTCCCTGCAGCCTCCACCTCCAGTCATAATCTCAGCATGGGGCCTTTTCCTACCCTGTGACATCTACCCATCTCCACGGGAACATTCTGCTCCACCACTAATGCCTGACTAAGAATCTTCATAAGAGGTGGGAGTGGAATAGAGGGGTGTCAGACTCCCAGTAACTCAGAAAAAAACAGGGAGGTAAGAGAGAAGAAGATCTTGGAAAGAGATCTGGGCTTAGGATGGGTGAATTCCTCCAAGGAAGCTCAATCCTATAGGCCTCAGGATAATGTAGGGAGGGTGGAGAGGCACAAGGAGGAGGACAATGCTGGCAGAGTGGGGGAGGGGCACAGGGGCAGGCAGTGGTGGGTGGATGAGGGTTCATAAGGTGAAGCTGGAATGGAAATGGTGAGAGGCAGCTTTGGGTGAGGCTGCTGAGTGGAGCACAGTGTGGTGTATGTGGGAGGAAGATTGAGGGAGAAGCAAAGCAAGTATGCAGCGTGGCCTCTGATGCTCCTCTCCAGGGCTGGTAAGCCACAGCTGTAGCCACTCAGCACTCCTGGTCTCCCAAGCTCCTTGGTCTCTGAGGTCCTGCCTTCATACAGCAACAAGATGAATGCTGTGATAACCTGATGGCTGGGACACTGCACAGGGAAGCATTCATGTATTTCTGTCTTATCTGGGGAACATTAAGAAGGCCAGCCCTTGCCATGTAACCCCTCAGGAACCTCAGGAGAGGGTCACTGCCTGCTTGAGGCTCTGAGATAAGAGGCCAGGACAGCTACCCCTATCTACATGCCTCTCACTCCTACTGCCTCTCAATGAACAGGTCCAGGACCCTCCACCGGCCCTCCAGCCTCACTATCAGAGGGGCACAGCTTAAAACTGAGACTCTAGCTGAGCCAAACAGAGGGAATCAGTGTTTGTAGGTCTATCCTTAAACTAGACCCTGGGCTTTTGTGTTGCTGCTAGTTACCCTCTGCCCCTTGCCTCCAGAAGCCTCATCTGTGGAAGTAAGGAAGCAGGTCATGGCAGCCCTGCTTTTTCCCTTCTCCTGACGTGTCTTGGATGAAATGTTGTGGTTATCACAGTGACTGTTGAAGCAGGAAGGCAGTCATTATTGACATGATAGTGGGCAGAGGCCAGTGATGCTAAATAGCTAGCCAGGACAGTCCCATACAAGTTAGTGCCTCCCCATTACAACTTCCAGTGGGAAAAAACAAAGAGTGTACTCAACAACACAAGACCAGTTCCACCCCTGTCCCACCCCTCAGCTGGGAAGGGCTCAGCTCCTCTCTCCTCAATGTTTGGTATCCCATGGGTCCTTGTGTCCTGTATTCCCCACTCCGTATCATCCACATGGTCATCTCTGAAGGAATTTTTTGGTGCTATCCCCATTGAAGAGCATTCGGACTCCACATTAGGGAACTTTCTTGACCTCCAGGAAGCTCACTCAGACATGCCCTGTATATTCTAGAGCTAAGAATCATCCCCTTTGGAAGGAGGATTGAGGAGCCTACTCTGTCTTCCCCTCAGAGACAGAGTTTGTATATCATTAGTGAGTTAGAACTTAAGATCACTTTTCTTTATTACTGAGTCCCTAGATTGCATCCTGAAGCAAAGAAGGCCCTGGCTCACCAGATCATCTAATTCTTGACATCCTGACCCAGGCCCCTCACCAGTTCCTAACTTTCTACATTCTTCTATGAACCCCAAAGTGAATTGTCACCAGATATTCGTTTACCTTCTTCCCTGGAGTGAGCTCTGAGAGACATCTAGACAGCAGCACTTCAACCTTTGGCTTTTGAGTATAACCAAACAAACTGAGGAGCAGTAAGGGGCAGGGGCCCTGGAGACCCTGAATTTGGTCTTCATCCTTCTAATGGAATCATGGGTATCCTTAAGCAAAGCCATTGGCAGGGATAAAGGGTCCCCTGGGAAGTGAGCAGTCCCTGAATATTTTGGGGACTGAAAATTTTGGCCGTGCTAAAGTTTTGGTGACTTTGCTCTAATGGTAATGGAAGCCTCAGGAGAGTTTTAGGGTGCTTGGATAAGACATCTTAACTGCACTTGGAGGAGAAGCATCACACCTGGCCCTTCTCCCAACTCTTTCAGGAAGACGTTCAGATCGTGGACAGTCCTCTTGTGATGTTCACACTTCAAGTATGAAATGAAGGTTAAGCAGGGATAATGAACAATACCCAGGTTGAACTACCTCAAATGTAGGTAATCTCTGAGCCTTGGAGGGAAGTATTAGTAGCTGCTGCCTTCTCTGCATCTTTCAAATAAACATTCCCCAGTCTCCAATGTGTACGAGACTGGATCCAGGATCCAGAAAGGCAGAGCACTGCCTGACAAGGAGACATGTCTGTTCACTCTTCTAGAAAGAGAGATGGGACAAAATTCCTTAATCAAGTAAAGTAATACAATATGGTAAGCACTTAAATAGCTCTAACATGCCAGGAATAGATCAAAGTAACACACACACACACACACACACACACACACATACATACACATATACACATACACATTTGGTCCTTTCAAAAACCCTGTGAGTACATCAGCAAGATGGCAGACTAGGAGATCACAGCCCTCATCCCCTCACAAAAAAACTATTTAACAACTAACTATGGATCAAAATGGTCCTGAGGGAGCTCTAGGATGCAATTAAGAAGTTGCAGTGCCAGGTCTCCACCGTTCCCATCAATGGGCTGCAGACCACACCCTCACAGACACTGGTGTGACCATCCATGCATAGGACTGGCTCTAATGTGGAAGGCCTCTTGTCCTGGGAAATGAGGCATGGCCAGAAATGGGCACATACACATTCATGGGAAAATCTAATGCTAAACTATTCATAGAAGACATGCTTCTGGATCAGAAGATATAGTAGAACAGCTTCCTTGCCTCAATCTGTATTGAGAGTCAGCCCTCTGAGCTTACCCACTTACTTAAGGATTCTCTTGGGGCTCTCAGGACTCTTCCATTATCATTAGGACAAGGTCATCAAAATTTTGACATGGCTTTTATGATATCCAGGGACTGCTCACTCCCCTGTGTGGACCCTTTACCCCTGTAAGTGGCTTTGCTTAAGGATACTCATGATTCCATTCAGAGGGACGGAGACCAAAACCAGGGCCTCCAGAGTCCTGCTCCTTCCTGGTGAGCAATTTGTTCAGCTGTGTTCTGAGAGTCAGTATGCATTCATCCTTCTCTCCCTTTCTCCCTCTCTCCTTCCTTCTTTCATCTTCCTATCCCTCTTGGGGTATAGTCTCCTCCCAGCTGTGCCCTTATACCCAGTTGGAGAAGTGATGGCTCTTGCCAACACAATCACCAACCTGTTTCTGCCAGTGCAATTGGGAGGTATCCATCTCAACCTGTGAGTTTTCAGGTAGCATCGCAGGGTTGGCATCTTACTAGACTTCTGACTTGGCATTGTACTTGAGTTAGGATGGGGTTGGGAGCAGCAGTTACAGCCTAAACAAAGCTTCTGCCTTCAGAAGCTGACCCTGTGACCCTTATCCCAGGGAAAGCAACAGCTATTTGTGGCGCATGGCACAGCCCTTTCTCCCACCCGGGGAAAGAGAAGAAAAGATGGGAAAAGATTGATCAGGTATCACCCTGTGCTTAAAAATAATAAATAAACAAAAGAAAGAAACAAAGAAAGAAAAGTTTAGCAAGTCAATAAAGCACAAAAATCAAATATGGTTGCACAGAAAAGTATAAGAAATATTTTAACTGCATCGCCCCATCCCCAAGACTAGCACCCAGTTCAGCACCAAGAGACTCCCCTTATGACTTCTCCCAGGGAAAATAAGAATGGGATAACCATTGGATCCTTTGCCACCAAAGGCCACCTGATCCTTACTGATAGAGCTATGCAGATTCCACCTGCTTCACCACACCTGACCTTGAGCTGCCACACCCTTCCTCTCCAGTCCTTGTAGCACCACACACGTGCCTATGCCTCAGATCTTATATATCCATAACGTTTCTAAAGCCAGAACAGCTACATGGCTCTTGGATTCAGCTTTACTCTAGAATAACAATAACAATAATAATAATAATAATAAAGAATGAAGAAAGCCTATGTGGTTTATTGGACACTAGTGCATGCTTTATGGATATCTCAGAAAGAGTAGAAAAAAAGAAAGGGATAGAAAACTTATTTTAAAATATAGTGATAAGCCCAGCTGTGGTCATAAAGGTGGTAGAGCACTTCTGTATTAAGCTGGAGCGATATGTAAAGGCCCTGGGTTCAGTTCCCAGGTCAATTTGAACATACTGAACATTCCCATACATGTCTGGGCTCCTGGACTGCTATAAGACTGTGGTATAATGAAGCCTTGTTAGAGGTCTCTGTCTCTCTTTATTCTCTCTCTGTCAAGAAGAGAAAAGAAGAAAATAAGGGAAGGAGGGAAGGACATTGGGAGGAAGAGAGAGAAAAGGTAAGGAAAGAAAAGAGGAAAGAAAGAAAAATAAATAAAGGGGAAAAAATAAAGAAAACTTAAAAACAATAGTAATGACAGAACACTTGCCAAATCTGGAGAGAAAAACAGACATCCAAATACATAAAGCCCAAAGAACCACTAAAACTAGCAGTGAATTTCTCATCAGAACCCTTGTAGGTCAGGAATGGGACAATATAGTCAAAATATTGAAAGAAAAAAACTGCCAACCAGGAGTATTATTCTTGGTAAAACTATGCTTTAAAAATGAAGAAGAAGAGCCAGCAAGTGGCACAGTAGTTAAGTGCTGAACTACCACATGGCCATCCATGGTTCGAGTTCTGGACCTGGCAGCTTGAAAATCATGCTCGGTGTTTGTGCGTACATGGCCAAAGTCCTGAGAAGAGAATGGAGGATAAGGGATTGTGGATGACCATCCCCCAGGGGGATGATTTCTCACTTTCTCTCTCTGGTCTCTCTAGTGAGCACACATGCCCTATGGCAAAAAAATAAAATAATAATAAAATAAAGGAGAAATAAGGTCTTTCTCAAACAAGCAAAAATAGAGGAAATTTATCACTCTAGACCTACCTTATGAAAAAGGGGCTTAAAGGGGACAAATACAGAATAATGAGACACTATAGTAATTGTGCTTAAACTACTTTTAACACTAGTATAAAAGTTAAAAGACAAAAAATTATTAATAGATACACAATATCAAAAGGAGTAAAGTAAATTGGGTCACTTATTGGCACAATAGTAATAAAACTGGACCCACATGGGAAAAGTCCTGATCTGAGTCTCAAGACCTCCTTGAGCATGCTGGGTGTGCACTTGTATGCCTGCAATCTGTGCTGGGTAAGAATGAAGATGGATGGCAGCATGAGGAGTTTGTTGGGGGTGTCCCCCTTTTTTTTGTGTAGGTGTCTTTCTCTGTCATGGAATAAATAAGTGAATTGACTTTTTTAAAAAGGTAAATACCTACAAAACATAGTGTGGGGAGAGGGGGTGTCAAAGTAAATAGTTTGTGTTTTAATTTGCCAGAGGGCATGTGCACTTGCTATAGAGAGAGAGACAGAGAAAGAGTGCAGGAAAGTACTCCTTATCAGGAATAGTTATGCTACAATTCTTTCTCCACTTCTTCTTTTTTGTGACTTTGGACACATATACACATGTGTCTGGCATGTATCTTAAGCCACTGGGTCTGGAACTTGAATTGTGCAGTTGGCCTTGTGGTATCCAGCTGTCTTAACCACCAGGCCACAGTTTAGTCCAAAGTATATAGTTTTTACATGCAAGTAAAGGTAAATTGTTATCAATATAAAATAGACAATTAAAACTATAAGATATCTTAGGCAAACCTTGAGGTAACCACATGGAAATCTACAATGGATACACAAATGTTAACAAGAAAAGAAAGCAAATTACTACAAAAATCATCAAAAAAAAGAAAATAGCAAGAGAAGAGGAGAGAAACAAAACAACTACAAAACAGATTTTTCAAAAGTAACAAAATGGAAAGAGTAAATCCTCATCTACCATATATCATATGAACAGATTGAATGATAAAAAAGCACATGATTATCTCAATAGATGGAGAGAAATGATTTGGCAAAATTCTGCATCCTTTCATAATTTTAAAACAAACAAAACAACTCTCAACAAAATAGGTAGGTACAAGAGAGGGCCAGCCTGTGGCAAGGAGGTTAAGGTCGATGGATCCTAAATGGCCAACTTCGTTGTTCCAGTCCCAGATCCAGCAGCTTGTAGACACACCAGGCATGTGTGCATGCATGCCCCAAATCCCAAGAGGAGCATAGAGAAGGTATTGTGGTATGGTCATTCCCCCAGATGTAATTTCTTACTCCCCTCATCCTTTCAGTGACAATACATGCCCTATATCAAAACTTAAAAAAGAGAGAGAGAGAGAGAGAGAGAGAGAGAGAGAAAGAAAATAGATATCAAAGAAACTCCTCAACACAGTAAAAGTCACATATGAGATATGATAAGCCCAAAGGTAATATCATAATTAAGGGGAAAAAAATGAAAGTTTTTTTTTTTTTTCTAAGATCCAGTACAAGACAAGGATGTCCACTCTGGTCATTTCTATCCAGAATGTCTAGGCAGAACTATTAGACAATAAAAGTAAATAAAAAGTATTCAGATGGAAAGAAGAAGTAAAGGAAATGGAAAATTAAAATGATCTGTTTACAGATGATATAATCATATATGTAGAAAATCCTACTATCTTCACATAAAAACACTATTAGAAATAATAAGCGAATTCATTAAATTTGCAGGCTATAAAATCAACATAAAAAGTCAACAGGAACCAAGTGGTTAAGGGAGCCAGATTTCAAATAGCCAAACAAATGTTTCAAATACCTACCAGCCCCAGAGGCTTGGTACATGTGTGTGTGTGTGTGTGTGTGTGTGCCCCAAATCCTGACAGAATGAACAAATAGAGGAGAAAGGATTGTGACATGACCACATCCCATTGGGTGGGGGGGGGGCTTTCTCTCTGTCCTGCTCTTTGGGGGAGAATGTGCCTTCTGGTGCTTTTTAAAAAGTGAAGTAAAAATGAATATTGATTGGGCCAGCCATGTAGCATGTGTGTGCATGCCCAAAATCCTGAGAGGAGAATGGAGGAGATGGGATTGCAGCATGGCCATCCCCTCTGGGGGTGATTTCTCACTTTCCCTCTCTCTGTCTCTCTCCAATGAATGCATGTACCTTATGGCAAAAAAGAAAAAAAGATCATGTCTTCGGCCATCTGGTGGCATAGTGGTTAAGGCAGCTGGATCCCACATGGCCAACAGTGCAGTTCAAGTCCCAGACACTGCAGTTTGGAAAATATGCCAGGCATGTGTGTGTATGCCCAAAATCCCGAGAGGAGAATAGAGAAAAAAGGACCGTGTCATGTCCATCCAGCCTGGGGGAATGCTTTTTCACTACCCTCCCCAAGCTCCCATTTCTGTCTGACTCCAGCAAGCACGTCCTATACCATATTTTCTTTAAAAAAAAAAAAAAAAGTCTTTTAAAAACTGAACATGTTTATACACAAACAACAAACTCCCTGAAAAGAAAACATTAAAAGATCATTTTATTCACATTAGCAAAATACTACCAAAAAAATAATAAAATACTTAAGAATAAACTTAACCAAAGAGGAAGTAGATTTGTAAGCTGAAAATTGTAAAACAATGATGAAGAAAACTCAAGACAACACAGACTAATGGAAAGGCACCATGCTCATGATCACAATTAATAGTTTTTTGTTTTTCTTTTTTTCTTTTGGATTTTCCACAAACATTTACTTTACATATCAAAAAATTTTTGCTCATACTCCATAGTTCTTGATAGCTAAAAAACAACTTTCAAAATTTCAAATTCTGAATTTTTAAAGATAACTTTCAAAATGTTTGTTATAATTTTGTTTGTGATTCTATAAGAACAGACAGTATGGTTTTAAATATTTTTTGAGAAAATATTTACAAGTCAACTTCTCAAACTATTGAAAAGCAAACTCCCAGAGCACAATTCACACATGAACCTTCCCAACTCAGCCCTGCCTATCAAGTATTCTGTGTTATACCATCTGCTAGCAAAGATCAGCCTCTTTTTCTTCCTTTGAAGTCTTGTCAAGGTAATCCTCTGACTGTGGCTGCTCTTCTGTAATCTCCACTGATTACAATGCTGGGCTGGAAAAGTCCAGGTTATTTTATGGTACAAATTCTTACATATGGCTTTTCTAATCCTCTCTGCCAAGCAGAACTGTTTAATGGTGCCAGGCAATCTTTCCAAGAGCTTCTATTGCCTTTCTTGAGATCTACCTTTGTTCCAGTAAAATTTTCAGATATGACATTCCATTCAAAGCCCTGTCAATAATGGGTATTTCCAATTTCTGATACAAGGCAACAGGTATTACCGAACTTATGCAAATAACCCTTCTGCCATAAAATAAGAAAACAAATATTTTCCAATTCCAGAGAGGTCAGGGAGGGAAAAAGTTTATGTTTCCATTTATTTTATTTTTATTTATTTATTTTTTTGAAGAGGTTTTTGCTATATGACGTGTGCGCTCGCCAGACAGACAGAGAGAGACAGAGAGATAGAATGTGAGAAATCACTCCCCAGGGGGATGGCTACGCCGCAATCCCTTCTCCTCCATTCTCCTCTCGGGATCCTGGGCATGCACGCACACGCACCCGGCATGAGTTTAAGCCACCGGGTCTGGGACTCGAACCGTTGTCGACTACGTGGGAGTCCAGCAACATAGCCATTACGCCAACTGCTGGTCCCTTTCCATTTAAAGAAACAAAAAACAACAACAAAATTTTAACAAGTTGCTGAACCTGCAGGAAAGAAAGGGAGAAAGGGAGAAAGGGAGAAAGGGAGAAAGGGAGAAAGAAAAGAAAAGAAAAGAAAAGAAAAGAAAAGAAAAGAAAAGAAAAGAAAAGAAAAGAAAAGAAAGACAGAGAAAGACAAACAGACAAACAGAGGCAGAGATAGGACAAAGGTTGCCCTACCTGACAGTTTCTGGAGTCTGGAAGATGAGGTTTAGAGCAGAGCCTCAGTTGCCTTGATTCCTGAACATGTCAGGACACACTTCAAAAAAAAAATTTTTTTTTGAGAGGTTTTTGCTATAGGGCGTGTGCGCTTGCCAGACAAACTGAGACAGAGAGACAGAAAGCAAGAAATCACCCCCCAGGGGGGATGGTCACACCGCAATCCCTTCTCCTCCATTCTCCTCTTGGGATCTTGGGCACGCATGCACGCACATGCGCCCGGCATGAGTTTTAAGCCACCAGGTCCGGGACACGAACCGCGGTTGACTATATGGGAGTCCAGCGACATAGCCATTACGCTAACTGCTGGTCCCAAGGACACACCTCAAATTTAAAATGGTATCTAGCTGAGTGTTTCTGGGGTCTGGAAGATAGGGTTTAGAGCAGAGCTTCAATCACCTTGTCCCTCAAGTATTAATATTGTTACCAGGTCTGTATTGTCCAAAGTAATCTACAGAGTCAATGTAATCTCTATAAAAACCCCAATTGCATTCTTCACAGAAATAGAGAAAAAAAAAATCCTAAACAAGGGGCCATCAGGTGGCATGGAAGTTAAGGTGCTGGATCCCCTGTGGCTAACTGTGTGGTTTGAGTATTGGACCTGGTGGCATGGAAATCACGCCAGGTCTGTGTGCATGGAGAAGGGATTGTGTTGTGGTCATCCTTCTTGGGGGATGATTTCTTTTTTTTTTTTTAAAGAATTATTTTATTTAACTTTATTTATTTATTTATTTAAATTTGACCAGAGAAGGGCAGAGTGAGAGAGAGAGAGAGAAGGGAAAGTGAGAAAGCAAGCCACCAGGTCCAGGACTCGAACCGTGGTCGGCCATGTGGGAGTCCAGTGTTTTTAACCACCATGTCACCTGCCAGCCCCTTGGGGGATAATTTCTGACTTTTCCTCTCTTTCCCTCTCTCTCTCCCTCTGTATCTCTTTCTGGTGAGTTCACATGACCAATAGCCTAAACTAAAAAAAAAAAAAAAAAAATCTAAACATAACTCTTATCAAAAAAGGCAAGAAGAGCAAGGCTGGAAGCATCACATGTCTTGATTTAAAAATACATTCCAGAGGCCCTTCCCAGAGGGCCTAGGGGAAGTCACATCCACAGATGTTGACAGACCATTTTGGCCCACTAGTAACAGGATTCTTCCTACATTCTGCCCTTGGCATAGTATTGGAGTATCTTTGTGATATATATTAAAGCTCCTTATTGCTGTTAAATGTATTTCTTTCTCAGCAACCGTCCTTTTCCAATCACCACCCTAAAAACTGTAAAACTCACCTATAACCTATAAGCCCTCCCCCTCCTCCCCACCCCACTTCCAGATGTCCCACCTTTTTGGACCAGACCAATGAAAAACTTTTCAGGAAATTCCAAACTCTGTTTCTCGCCCTCAAAATCAAATAAAAGGGACCCCTGCACCTGATCACCCTGAGAGAAAGACATGTTTAGCCTCCTCTCTCAGTCTAGGTCACTCATATTCCACTTAGAAATAAACTGCAATCATTATTAATTATTAAAAATAAATTTCAAAAATAAAAATATATTACAAAGCTAATATGTACTGTAATCAAAGTAAAGCAGTAATTTGGCATTAAAAACAGACATACAGACAAGTGGAAAAAATAAACAACTCAGAAATAAATATATGTACCTATGATGGCACCTTTGACAAGGGTGCCAAGATCACACAATAGGGAGATAACAGTCTCTTCAGCAAAAAATTTTTAGAAAACTAGATGGCCACATGCAGAATAAAACTGAACACTTATCTCACCCTATATATAAAAATCAACTAAAAATGAATTAATGATTTAAATCTACAACCTGAAGCAGTAAAACTACTAGGAGAAAATATAAGAAAAAAAGCTTTTTTGACTTTGGTCTGGGCAATAATTTTTTTTGGACAGGACACCAAAAAGCAAGGCAACAAAAGCAAAAATAGAAAGTGGCATTGCATCAAAATGAAAAGTTTCTACCCAACAAAGTAAAAATTTGACAGCATAAAAAGGCAACCCATGGAATGGTGAAAAATATTTGCAAATCATGTATTTGATAAGGGACTAATATCCAACGTATACAAGAAACTAACATGACTGCTGGGATTCAAACTGTGGTCAGCCATGTGGGATTTGGCTTCCTTAACCATGAGGCCAGGGCTCAAGTGTTTGTCCCAGTGGCTTGGGACACCAGACTTGTGTGCCTAGGATCCTGACAGGGTGGAGAGTTGGAAGAAGAAGGACTGTGGCATGACCAGTCCCCATTGGGAGTTTCTCTTTCTCCCTTTTTCAATCTCTCTCTCAAAAAATAAATAAACTTTAAAAAGAAGAAATAATTTGCCATAAATCTGCTAGCTAATAATCTCCAGCAGTGGCATCTTCTAAGATCAACTGCAATGTTCTTGATAAGAATGTTTGATAAGATATGATTTCTTTGGGCAGTCTCTAGTCAGTGACTAAACATGAGGGCAATACCAAGGCCTGGCCACCTTTGCCTAATGTGGGACTCTAGGATAATCTTTCTCCAATACTCTCCATTAGGTTGACCAAAACTTTGTGACATATGCCTTGCTGTGTAAGGCAATTCTGCCTAATGCTACTTTCTCCCTTCATCCTTTCATATGTGTCAGGTCTGCACTGAGATCTATGAGTTTTGTTCACCCAATCTTGCTCCCCATCCTTTTATTTTCCACAAACATTATCCCAATAAGCATCTTGACTCCTTAACTTCATGTTAACATCTGCTTCTTAGAGGACCCAAATTGGCATAATTAGCCACTTACCACTGCCATCTGCTTTGAGGAAATTCTTCAGAAGACACTTAATCAAATATTTCAAGAGTCTCTTTATTGAAAGGCATCTCTGAGCCCACTGAGTAGGTACCATGAGCAAAGTTGACCCTTCCAAGTTGAAACAATTTATGGACAAGAAGGTATCACTGAAATTAAATGGTGGCAGACATGTCCAAGGAATACTGTGGGAATTTGACTCATTGTGAATCTTGTGATAGATGAATGTGCAACTAGTGGGCAACAAAATAATATTGGAATGGTGGTAATACGAGGAAATAGTATCATCATAGTATCATCATGTTAGAAGCCCAAGAACAAGAATAAATAATGACTGTTCAACAGAAAAATCCATGTCCCCTTGTCAACAAATCTGTTTCACTATGATGTAAAAGTCAGGTCATGTATATTTTCATAATAAAATCATTGTTAAGGAAAGAAAGAAAAAGAAAGGAGAAAGAAAGAAAGAGAAAAAAAAGAAAGAGAAAGAAAAAGAGAAGGAAGATACTAATATGACTAATAGCAAAAACACCAAATCACCCAATAGAAAAATGTGCAATAGAACTAGCTAGTGGCATGGTAGTTTAGGTGGCTGGGTCCCACATGACTGACTGAGTGGTTTGACCCAGCAGCTTAAAAATCAAACTGGGTATGTGTGCATGCATGCCCAGAATCTTGGGAGGAGAGTGGAGGATAAGGGATTGTGATGTGTTTATCCCCTTTAGGGAGTGCTTTCTCTCTCTCTCTTTCTCTCCCCCCCCCCCTCTTTCTTTCTCTTCTCTCCCCCACCACACAAGCATACATATGCCTCCTGGCATTTAAAAAAAAAAAGGAAGAGATATCTACACTTTCATGTTCATTGCAGAATGATTTACAAAGCCAAGACATGGATACAACCTAAATGTCCATCCAGGGATAAAGCAATAAAGATTATGTGGCTATATATATATATATATATATGCACATACACACACACACACACACACACACACATATATATATATATACACACACACATATATATATGCATACATTTATATATATAAATATAAACACACAAACTAACAGTGGAATATTATTCAGCAAGAAAAAAGAAGGAAATGCTCCCATTTTCAATGGCATAGATAATCCTGGAGGACATTACATTAAGTGAAATAAGTCAGACACAGAAAGACAAATATTGCTTGTTCTCATGTATATGTGGAATCTAAAATAGTCAAACTCACAGAAGCAGAGAGCACAATGGTGATTATCAGGACGAATAGAAAGGGAAATGGGGAGATGTTAGTGTACAATACTTTGGTATGCAAGATGAATAAATCTAGAGATCTACTATACAGCAAAATGTCAATATAGTTAATAATAAAATTGTATATTTCAAATTTGCTGGAGGGTAGATGTTAAGTATTCTCACTCCATCCAAAAGGTATTATATGAAGTAATGAATATGTTAATTGTTTGATTATGATGATTATCTCACAATACACATGTATATCAAAACATCATGGGCCAGCTCATGATGTGGTAGTCAAAGCAGCTGTATCCCACATTTTTGTTTTTAAAATTTTTGCCATAGTGTTCATGCACTCACCAATGAAAGACAGAAAGAGGGAAAATGAGAAATCAAGTCCCAGGGGTGATGGCCAAGCTGCAATCCCTTCTCCTCCATTCTCCTCTCAAGATTTTTGGCATGTACACTTATGCACCAAGTGTGATTTTCAGTTGCAATTTTTTGGTCAGCCATATGGGAATCCAATAATACCTTAACCACCACATCACCTGCTGACTCCCCACATCATTTGAGTCCAGGACCTGTTGGCTTGAGAAACATTCCAGCATATGTGCATGCATGCCCAAAATTATGAAAGGAGGAAGAAATGAAAGTGAAGGGTTTGTAGCATGATGATTTCCCATGGGGATTGTGCTTTCTCACTCCCCTCCCCTTCTCTGTCTCTCTCTGGTGAGTACACATGCCCTCTGGCAAAATTAAAGAAAATAAAAACATCATGTTGTATATCTTTAACACATGTAATTTCTAATTGCCAATTATACCCCAATAAAGCTTAAAGAATAATGTAAAGAAAATGAAGTCCAGGGTGACATAGGTACTGCTACTGCCTCTGTTGCACAGATGAGGAATCAGACCTAGGTTAAGTGACTGAACAAAGTCACACAGCTGGTGGATTTTAGAGCTCAGTTTTGAATAGAAGCAAAATGACTTCAAATGGCGTTTAATCATTGCTAAGCTCTGTCCCTCCCATGTGGTGTCATCCACTGGCTTGTATAATGTCCTGTGAAAACAAGAATAGACTTCAAAGAGGAGGTAACATCCGGACCAATCTTAAAGGCTAGCTATTGACCTGCAGACAAGGGAAGGGTGCTTTGAGCAGAGAAAACAGCATGAGGAAACAGGCTGTAGAAGTGCAAGAAATTTTAAGAATGAACAGTTGGTTTCATGAGGTTCCCAAATTGCCCACGTATAGAATTCCCTTTTTAACATTCAAAAATGTTGTTGTAGTCATTTTGCTTTCAAAAGCCACAGATTTTGTTCAGTTTGTTCAGAAACACTTACATGAATCTTCATTTTACACACATCAGATCAGCATATATTTACAATGGTCAAGAGTTACAATGCTGGCTTAATCTACAGGGAAGTCTGAGGCAAAACATAGACCACTTATGGTCCCTAGGAGCCCAAAGCTCTCTGGCCAAGCCAGTGTGGACACTGGAGATTGGCACTGGAGCTGAGGAAGGGGCAGAGATGCAGGGTTTAGGTTTTGTCATGGAGGTACCAGGAGCTGGCAGAGGGTCTTGAGGGATGAGAAGACAACATCCCTGGAGGAAGTGAAGAAGGTGATCTGAAAGGAGGACATAGACATAAGATAGGCAGGTGGCCCACTGGGAGGCTGCTGCAAATATGCTGGCAAAAGAAGAGGAGGACAGGGACAGTGAGGGCAGATAAGAGTGGACAAGTGATGTTGCCAGCTAACACATGAGCAGCATTCCCACCTGCCAGGCTCTACCTGCCCTTTATGATTCTCACTACCAAGTGGTAGTACATGGACCACCCTACTTTCTAGATGGGTAAACCAAGGCACAGGGCTGCCCAGGATATACAGCGAGTAGCTAACTGGCTAGAATGTGAAGACAAGAACTACAGCTCCATTGCCCATGCTAATAGCCAGTAGGCTTGCCTCCACCAATGGCAAAATGGTTAGGTTGTAGAACTGACAGGCCATGAGAACTGGTTGCAAACAGGAGGGAGGAATAAGGAAGATCAAGGCTTCCAGCACTGGGGAATTAGAAGGATTATAGAGAAAAGACTGCGAGGAGTAGCTGGTTTGACAAGCAGTGGGAGGAGGAAGTGTTTACTGCAGGTGTGGAGAGACTTATAGACAGCCCTTACTTTTCTCCCTGCTCTCCCTCCTTCCTTAGTTCTCTGTCCATCCCCAACAAAATGCAACAAAAGGGAGCAGGTGTCCACTTTTTCAACAAAGGAGTTGAGATTTTGTATTGATATGTTGCTCTGGACCACAGTGCAAAAATATATGAATGTAGACCACAGCGAGGTAGAGGTATGCAGAAGAAGCAGGTTATAGGGTTGCATATTTTGTGTGTACCCCACCTTCATTCTTCAGGAAGGAGGCAGAGAACCTGCTGCCTCTACCTTTTATCCCTGAGATTGAGACCCTCCTCATGGCTTTGATCATAAACCCCAAGAAGGCATCTATTTCAAAGAGAAGATGAAGAGTCAGTCAAGGAGAAAGGGGCAAAAAAAGTCAGCTCCCACCAGCTCCTGCTGCAGCAGCGGGGAGCCCAGTAGGATAGACTTAGAAGACAGAAATCCTGTCTCCTAGTAGGAAAATGTGAATAAATGAGTTTATGAGACTGCCTGTTGCAGCAGGCACGCGTCAGCTCACAGCCACCCTGTAAGATCCCTAAGGACAGCTATTATTTTCAGTGTTTTGTCGAGCTGGGTAGACAAAGGTTTTCTGTCTCTCTCTCACCAGAACTGGTATCTTTTTCCCTTTCATCACATTATCACTCGTGAGGCACTTCTTGAACACCAAGGACAGGCAGAAGTTCCTGATGCAGCCCCTGCTCCTAAGGATCACCTCCCATCCACTGTAAGAAAGAGTCTAGTACACAGAGTGAGAGAGAAAACAAGAGAGAGATGCCTCTGACTGGCTAGTTAGGGAAGTAGAATTCTATAGTACATGCCAGTTCCTTGCTCCATCTTCTCTGCAAAGAACAAATTACAGAATTAGAGCCAAGTGCTGGCCTCTGCAGCAGGCCCCTTAGGAGGCAGTTGGCAGCACTGAGAATGGAACCATTACTGTTCATGACACACAAAGATGTGAATGAGGTAAGTTTAAGGGCATCGTGTCCCTATGGTTGTTCTTCATCATGTAGCTATTTTCCAGCCCCTAGGCTATCTGAAATTAGGCTGTTCATGTGTTTGCTAACTTGTTTAATGGCTATCTTCTCCATTCTAATGTAAGCTACAGGAGGACAGGGACTTTATCTTACCTGCAGTTGTATCCCCAGAGCCTGTCAGACTATTCCAGTAATTAAGGTTCGTTGAATGACTGAGTGATCTGAAGCAGGATGGCTGGTGGGAGCATTGTGGGCTCCCATTTTCTTTCTTTTGCCTGCTACTGTGAGCAGAGAATGAGTGACAGGGTAGGTGCTGGACTCATTTCCATCTAGCCCTTATCTGTACTTACTCCTGTTCCCTTTCAGGGTCTGAGCAGCTCGAGTGAATGTGCTGGGGTCCTGTCTCACCATATCCATGGAGACTGCCCAACCCTTTCCACCTGAACAAGGAAGGAGATTAGACTTCTGAAAGGTTGAAAATGTGACCTTGGGCAACTTTCTTCTCCTATTTAGGCTTTACCTTGTCCAACTATAAATGGAGTGGCTAGGCACGACCATTATATGACTCCTCCTGACTCTAACCTTCTGTGAATGCTAAATCCCACATTGAAAGAGGAGCACACACAGTTTACCTAGAGTCTACTAATCAGAACTGTCACCTGGGCATGGTGCTAACCATGGTCAGCTGGATGCCTGTACTAGAATTTCCTCTCCTCAGTGGGCTGTGAAACCCATCACTTGTCTTTATATTCTTACTGGTAGTGAGGCTACCCAGGCCTGACCTATAACAAGAACCTGTTCTATTTTAGTTCATGAAACATGGCTCCATTCTCAGCCATGGCTTTGTTGTCCCAGGTGTTTGGCCCAATGTGACTCCCCTTTGTCTATTCTTTTCAGTGGCCAGGTACAAATTCTGAGTCTCTGTTCCACAGGCTTCTATAAACTTTCATCTGCTCTTGAACCTGTCTAGGACTCTCCTAAAGCCTTACCACTCACAAAGCTCAGTCTCTTAGTTTTGAGGAAGCCTGAGTAGCCTTATTAACCTAGAAGAAGGGGCCATATGGATCATTCCTGGGCCAGCAGAGAAGCAATTTAAAAACTGTTTGCTAGTTGTGCTGTTTGCTCTCCTCTTCTCCTTCAAGAAGAAACAAATATTTTGAAGAGATGAATTCACAGGGAAGGCATATTACTCAGCGGGGCTGTTTTCCAGCAGTCCCCAAGGTGAAGGCAGGGTAAAGGCCAGTCCCACCATATTAATAATGGATGTCATGCTGCCTAGAGGCTCACTGTCATCTGTGTATGTGCCTTGCAGAAGTCCAATTAGAGCTGAATTATAGTAATCAATAGAGCTGCAGGATTTAGATCCAAACAAAGAAAACACAGCCTCATTCCACTGAGGGGAATTTATGAGAGAGGGATATGCAGGCATAATTGGAGGATGTGCTTACAGGCTACAGGCTCTCTCAGGTCTGAACATCTTTGATGCAACAGTTCTTGTTGATGGAAATCCAACTCCCCCCTCAAGCATTCCCTCTAGGGTGACTAAAGAAAGCAGTGTCCAGTCCTAAGCAGGTTGGTACAGTGGGAGGAATATGGCCTTGAAATCAGACACTCAAGACTCAGGCAACTGTCTGGGTGACCTCAGGCAATGTGTTTACCTCTTTTAGCTTTAAGGTCTCACATACAAAGCCTCTGTTTCAAAGAGAGGATGTGGGGGTCACTCTGTGCATGCACAGGAGCCCTAGAGGAGCCTAGTCCATGCATGGCTGGGCTAACCCAGGAAGGCAGCATGGATAGCTTACACTCATTGTTGACTAATGCTTCCAGGACTGTCGTGAGACCTGAGAGTGCCTTGAACCTGTCATACCACTGGGTGTTCAGGGACAGTCAGGTGTTCTCCTTCCTACCCCTCTCCTTTCTTAACAATAATACCTTGCACAGTCCACCTCCATGCCTTTGGTCCTGCTTTCCCACTTTCTTGAGTTGTCATCCCTTCTCATGCTTACCTGTAGAAATCATATCCATTGGTCAACAATGAGTGGCCAGCTTACACAAGGTAACCTGGTAATAGTGTGCATTTCTCCCCCCACTGCTAGGAACCACATTTCATCTTTGTGAGGGCCTGGAAGGCTCTTATCTCTGAGTGGTGCTGCTTATATATGTGTGGCTTGATTTGTGATGTTTCTGAAGCATCAGGGAAAACTAAAAAAAAAAAAGAGAAAAATAGTATTCAAGGGGAAAGGTAAGAACTGAAGGAAGAGAGCTGTCTTCTGAATGCTATTGAAGAGGTAAGAGTAACAATGCATTAAGAAATGAGCATGACAGAGCAGAATTGTTGGTCCAAATGGGCTTAAAAATTGTTTCCCTGAAGGATGCTGTTTCATTTGCCTCACTAAAGCTGTCAGTAGGATTTTGTCCAAGCATGCTGGAACACAAGCTTTAGTTGGGAAAGTGTCATGTTAGAATTCTCAGAACTAGTAGCAAGAGACCCAAGCCAGTTCTGCTTGCTTACTAGATGCCAGAGAACACACTCAGCCCATTGTTATAATCACTTCTCCTAAGGCCCCATCAGGGAGGCACTTTTATTGTTCTACTGTATAGATAAGAAAGTGGAGGCCAAGAGAACAGATGAAATTTACTCAAGACCTCACAGATATTCTCTAGGTCCCTCTTGGCTATTACATTCTTGCTCATAATGTTTCTGCTGCTTTGCCTTAGAAGTTGTTGTCATTTGAACATCACTTTAAGAAGTGAAATCATAAACTCCTTTTCAACTGAGTCAGCAACTATTTGCTTATCACCTACTATGTACTCCAAAATCATTTGACTGTAGCTGGCCATTGCTTCAAACCTATCATTTCAGGGAATTAGCAACTAAATCCAATCTTCTGGTTCCCAGGAGCCTGTACTCTCTTTCAAACAATAAGCATCCACCATTGGACCCATTCTAATGCCTATCATTTTTCTATTTATTGGCCAGAAATGATCTTTCTTAACATTCAGGAAATAGAACATCAACTGACCCCTGGCTCTAATCGTAGAGTTAACTTTATTCATCAGGAGAGGCCCTCATTCCATTAGTGTAATTGCTCCAGGAGAGCATAGGGCATCACCCTTGAAAGCAAAAAACACTCAGCAGTCTTACAGTGGAACTTCAGAAGTAACTGATGTCTCCTTTCACCTGAAATAGAGGTGGCCATCACAACATTACATAGCACACACTTAGGGTAGACTGATTCCTGGTGAGCTGGGAAACAGTCAAAAGCCAAGAGAGATCATTCATTGTCTCTCCCTGAAAGCTGACTCCTCCTAAGTCAGAGTAACTTCAAGGGCTGTGTCCATACCACACTCCAACCAAAGCCCAGAGAATAAGGTCCAGATTGTTGGTCCACTGGGTTCACATCTTGATCTCCTAACTAGCTCTCCATTTTCACCCTCCTTGCAATTTTCTTCATTGTTTGTAGCCCAATGCTCACACTAACTTACAGAGGCTATAAAACTGGAGTGGGGAGGAAGAGACAGAGAATGAATGGGTGGGTGGATGGATGGATAAATGGATAAGCAGACAGATAATCAGACCCATCTTATGTCTTCCTCACCCATGTAGTCCAATCTGTACACAGACACACACAGTCTGAATTAAAAAGAAATACTCATAACAATAATAATAACTTAGTCTTTAACCCCCCATCAGTAAGAGGAATTCAAGCCACAACACATATGTGCATGGGTACATGTATGTACTTGTGCATGCACACACACACACACACACACACACACACTGCTTTATGACACCCACCTCTAGTTACACTTAGCATAGCCCCTAATCCTCCAGGCCCTTTCCTTAAAGGAAAGCCTCTTCTTCTGCTTCCAGTCTTCAGCACTCTCCCTTCTACCTCCAAATATGTGCTCAACTGGACTTTTCTTTCTAAATCCCATTGTTCTGAACCTATCTTCTCTCATCAAAATCCAGGTCCCAGCCAATAAGTAGCAGGAAGAGAGAGCAGAGAAGCCTAGGGGCACAGACAGCAAGAATCTATCTGTATGGGAAGGAAAAAAGGAAATGAAAGCAAGACCATGTACTGCCAGGTCTCATAGCTTAGCAAAGAGCTTAGATTCGCAAGGCCCAGATCTGTGTATCACCACATCCAAGCTGTGGAGCCTCGAGCAAGTTGTTAAACCTCAGTAAGAAGGGACAGAAGAATAGCCCTCAGGGCTCTTGGGTTTAAGAAGTTAATATAAGAAAGTGCTTAGAACAGTACCTGACACGGAGTAGATGTTGGTTTTATCTTTTAGGATTGTTCACTGCTGTCTTATCCTATAGCTGGGAAGGTTCACATATGGGTAATGATATAAAGTATCAGAATAGATGGGGGGAAAAAAACAACTAGAGTTTAGGTAAACTCCTCTAATCACTCTGGGTGTAATCCGCACAGCCATCCCTCCTAGGTTGGCATTACATCTTTACATGCTCCATCAAGAATGAGAAACATACTGCCCACTACAAGGGCTGCAGAAAGACATAGAAACGAGTAAGAGGGGGACTAGTAGAATCTTTTTTTTTTTTTTTGGAGAGGTTTTTTCGCTATAGCGCGCGTGCGCTCGCCAGACAGACAGAGAGAGACATAGAGACAGAAAGCGAGAAATCACCCCCCAGGGGGGATGGTCACGCCGCAATCCCTTCTCCTCCATTCTCCTCTCGGGATCTTGGGCACGCACGCACACGCGCCCGGCATGAGTTTTAAGCCACCGGGTCGAGGACACGAACCGCGGTCGACTACGTGGGAGTCCAGCGACATAGCCATTACGCTAACTGCTGGTTCCCAGAATCTTCAAAGAAAGTACATTCTCCAGATGAGATGAAGGAGCTTATGATAAAAATGCTAGATCATTGCTTCCTTAGAGAAAGATGTAATAAGCAGGATGCTTGTGGTCAAAAACTATAGAAAATCAATTGAACATGTTTTATTCTAAAAAAGGACAGACATTGTTTTTCTTAACTAAAATGTTCAGGGCAGGGCTTTCAGGGAAGGATGGATCCAGGGACTCTGATGAAGTCCTGATGACTTAGTCTTCATTTCACCATCTCTTAATTCTATTATCCTAGATGATGACTAAATTTCAAGTACAAATTCCTCTTGTAATGGCTGTCAGCAGTTCTGGGTTTATATTCTACCACTAGAATAATCCTGGTGAAGGAAAGTCACCTTGCCCAGTTAGTCATGCAAATATACCATGATTTGTTCTAGCTAGATTGTTTCAGGTCACATGCTATCTTTGAACTAATCACTGTGCTCAGGAGTATAAAATGCAGATTTGCCAGATCTGTATTCCACACCTACCCATGGACCCAGAAATGATGATCAGCCTCTCTAATGCTTCACATCCTGAGAGAGAGAGAGAAAAAAAAGGGATTCTATTTCCAAAAGAGTAGGAAATGGATATTGGGTAGGCAAAAGCAATGGAGATCTACTCAGAGAAAAGGGAATTTTGTAGTATGAAGTTTGAATTGCATAGGACCTACTATTCCTTCCTATCCTTTCCCAGAACACCTGCCTTGCAGCACTGTCCTAAAATGCAGAACACCCATGGGAGAGAAGCAGTACCCACAATTTTGAACTGTCTGTAGACTGGCAGGGAGTCATCAGTGAGAAGAGTAGGGATGGGGGAAAGGGCCTGTCAGAATTCCCTCCTTAGCACCGTGGTATGAGTCCTCTTCACCCTCTACTCTGGGTTAACTGCTTTCCTGGGATCCAGGTCATTTACTGCCCACACTGCCCACTGGTCTCCCTCTGCTGCTCCAGGTCTTTGTGATCTGGCAGAAGCCTGCAGTCTCCTTGTCTGAGCTGATGTTTTCTTAAGGGCACAGGTTCCAAATAGCCCATTTTTGTGGCCTGGCACAATGTAGGTAACAGGTGAGTATACACCTAAGAAACTGAATCTATAAATGGACAATGGCCAAACCACTTATAATAATAGAACTCTGACCCATAATGTGTAGTCACTAGCCCAGGAAACCAACCCATTATCTACAGTAATCAACCCAGGAAGCCAGCCTACTGTCTCTATAAATTAGACATGTTAGGAAATTAGACCATTTATTTCTAGCAACCACTCCAGAAAGTCAAACAATAGCCTCTGCCACAATTGGCCTCAAACAGGCAGATTTGATCGTAACTGACAACATCTTCAATTTTTTTTTTTTTTTTTTTTTGAGAGGTTCTTGCTATAGGGCACTTGCGCTTGCCAGAAAGACAAAGAGAGACAGAGAGACAGAAAGCGAGAAACCACCCCCTGGGGGGATGACCATACCGCAATCCCTTCTCCTCCATTCTCCACTCGGGATTTCAGGCACACACGCACACACACCAAGCATGAGTTTAAGCCACCGGGTCCAGGACTACAATGGGAGTCCAATGACATAGCCATTATGCCAACTGCTGGTCCCAACATCTTTAATTTTTTATCCACTTCCACTTTAGGACCAATCAGAGAAAGTCAAATCTGAACTCCTAACCAATCACATAGGAAACCCTAATTCTAGTTAGCCTGCCTGTAGCTTTCTATGCCAACAATCTCCAGTCAGAGCCAACATGAAGCCTTCTTTTGTTTCATTATAGAGCTTTCCACTCCTCTGCCTGCTTTGGAGTTTCTGCCAAAATACAAGTGACAGTGGCTTTCTATTTTGCTATAGCAAGTTCAGAATAAATAGCCTTTGTTTATTCTCTGATGGGTAGTCTTTGTTTATTTCCACAGACCTAACCAGTCACCACCCTGTTCCCAGCTAGTGAGCCCTTGGATGATGCTGTTTTCTCTTCTACCTGCCACAAAATTGTCATCTAACTCAGCAGGTGAGCTGGAGTCCCCACCTTGTGAATGAACCAGCTGGAGCTGGCATGCTTCCTTCTCTGCACACACTGTTAGACATGATATTGAGTGGCTCATGACCTTGAATCCATGGTGAAGAACGCCTGGTGAGTTCAAGGTAAGAGGGCAGAGTGCAGGAGGAGGAGAAGGGTGGTGCAATGGTTCGTTTTTGAGAGTCAACTTTTCTTGACTAAGGAGTACCTAGAAACCAGGTAAAGCATTATTCTGAGTGTGTAAATGTGTGTGTGTGTGTGGGGGGGGATGGTTGCCAGAGGGGATTAACATGTGAGTCTGACTAGACTAGGTGGGGACAATCTACCCTCAGTGTGGAGGGCACCACTCAATTAACATAAGAACCATAGAGAACAAATGCAGAAGGCAGATGGTTTTCTTTGGAGAGAGCAGAATAGACTTCTCCTGCTGCCTTGGACATCAGAACCCAAGACTCACCTGCCTTTGGACCCTAGGACTCACACCAGTCTCCCAGGTTCCCTGACTTTTGGCTTGGGACTGAGAGTTACACATCAGTTCCCTGTCTCTGAGGAATTTCCAACTTAAGCTGAGTCACACTATCAACGTCTCAGAATTTTCAGCTTACAGACAGCCCGTTGTGGGACTTCTTAGTAACTATAACTGGGTGAGCGAATTCCTCCAATATATCCCCTCTTATATGTCTATACATATCCTATTGGTTCTGTCTCCCTAGAGACCTCTGATTAATATGGGTGGCAAGAGGAAGAGGGATGCAGTTTGAGTCTGAAAGTTCCATGAGCAACACGGAAGTGACATGTGACCTGGGCCTTGAAGTCTGAATTAGAAAGGAAACAAAGGAAAGTTTAGGACAAATGGAAGCAGGGAATAAGATCAACTGAAGAAATGTACAGAGGCTGGAAAACTCTGAGGGAATCTTGGTCATTTGTGGCAGAACTATTCCTACTTCCCTGTGGGGCTCTGAACACTGGTGGTTTAAAAGCACTTCCCAATAAACACAGATTAAAAGGGCTTAAACTTCCGTTTCCCTTTTCTCCATATGCATAAAATGATAAACACCCCTGGGATGGCTGGGATTTATATACACAGATTTTTGCAAGTGTGTCTTATATATCTGGACTATGACTTATAAATCAAATATGGTTCTTTTTGCTAGAGAGTAAATTATTTATCCAGAGTGCCAGGCAATAGAAAAAGAGGCCTAGGGAAGATACTGATTTTTATATACCCCCAGATGAAGCAGTGTCAGAGGGAGTTTCTGCTTTACCTGTTCGAGTGTTTCTTCTCAATTTGGGGCACTCCATGCTGGTAGAACTTCTGGAACTGGCTTTCTGTTGAGGACATCAATGTTCTTCACAGAATTCAAATCAGGGTCTCACATTTGGGTTCACCATTCTTTTCAGTAGATGGCTCCCTGAGTCAGGGAGTGAACATATTCACTTTGGGGTTAAAAGGATTGCCTCTGGAGTCCTGCAGATCTGCACTGAACCTGGCTCTATCCTCATTTTCCATGCAATGTTAAGCATGCCCCTGATCTTCACTAGACCTCTGTTTCTTCAAGGCTGAAATGGGACAGTAACATCTTTCCGATGGGACTTTACAGGATTGAATGTGATTGCATCTGGTGCAGAGTGATAATACGAGGTGAGGTCAGCTCCCAGTGCCCCACCTGAATTGCCCCTGTGTGAGTTACATGAATGGTCCAGGAGGCTTCCCAAATGTCAGAACCCTGTGAGAGGTCTGTGAGGAGGTAAAAAATATCTACATTTCCGATCAAATCTCTTAAGGAAGAAGACACTGCTTTCATATTTTCTCATTCTCTCTTACAATCTACAGGGCTGAGGCATGGGTGTTTACAAATCTGGGCCACAATGTAGTACTAGGCTGAACCAACTTTCTCTCCTGCCCCCAAAGAGCTAAAGAAAGGACAGGAGTACTCTTTCACAAAACAAAACAGCTCAAGGAACGTGAGCTGAATAGGTTTAATGTAAAAATCCAGTAAACATGGCCCAGCTGCAATGGCACAGGTGGTAGAAGCATTTGCTTTCTGATGCTAGAGACCACATGGGAGGCTCCAGGTTCATGTCCTGAGTCCACATAAACACACTAAATACACCCATGATCCTGGTTGGCTGCAGGGCTGGGAGAGGATCATAGTATGAAGACCCTATTGAGGGTGCTCTGTGTGTATGTGTCAAAAAAATAAATAAATAAACAGGGCCAGCAGGTGGCATGGTGGTTAGTGATGCTGGACTCTCACATGGCTGACTGCGGTTCAAGTCCTGGACTTGGTGTCTTGCTTTCTCACTTTCCCCCCTCTCTCTTTCTTTCACTCTGGTCAAATTAAAATAAATAAATAAATAAAATAATTCTAAAAAAAAAAAAAGAGCTTGTTAAAAAATGGAATCAAAGTATGAGTTTATTTTAAAATAAATAAATAAACTTCTGAAAATAAAAACCACAACAAATAATTGTAAGATGTACACTCCCAAAATAGAACGATCTGTTTTCCATATTTACTATGGGATGCTATCTTGGGAGCTACCTGTGATTGCCTTCATAACCCTAGTTCTCCAAGGTCCCATGATCTTCAGCCCACTAGAATTATGTTTTCCTAAATCTGGCAGTTAGGAGAAAGTGACAGCTGATAAGAAACAATGCTGGTAATTCAAAGCCTAGAACATCACTCCTAGGGTTTGCCCCATTCCACAGATACCGCCCAGGCACCTGCTCCTCTGCATCTGCCACCTGCCCACTCAGAACTATAATCCTGAGGTGCTGTTGGACCTCAAAATCCATGGAAGGTTTAACTTAATTTATTAAGCTAGATTTCCTGTGGCAGAAAACTAGACTTGTATCTTTCAGAAAGAATGCCAATTGTGTTAGAATAAAAATAATTATTTGTCTACAAGCCCAAGCTTATCCCCAAATTAATCTAAAATAATCTATTCCTTGAGCATTTCAGTTTATTGAGGTTTCACAACCACACGCAACAAGTCTAATATTTCCTGAGTGCCACTTACCTGTGACTGTGGCTGTTACCTGTGGGCCCACCCTCAGGATTCAAAGTCCACACAGGTACCCCCCATCACTACACCAGGAAGCCAGGGTGTGGCCTGTTGAGAAGCATCTGCAAGGTGCTTTGGAGGCACAGAAGAGGTCAGTGTTGAGCACACGTCAAAGTCTCACAGGTGGAGTTAAGGGAACAATGCTATTACCCTAGGATGAAGAAATAGCAGAAGCAAATGTTAGCCGCAAAAGGACAACAAAGGAGGGTTGGCTTGAATCTTCCATTACAGATGCGTCAATAAACCCCAGAATCTCTGAATACAATCTTTTTTGGAAATCGGGTCTTTATAGAATCAAGTGAAAATGAGGTCCTTAGGGTAAACCCTACTCTAAGGGGGTCCTTGAAAAGTTCATGGAAAATGCATATTGTGAAAAAACTATGCACAGATTTCAAAAATGTTTTGCACAAAAATTAACTACTTCAAATTCATTTTCCACACACTTTTTTTAAAAAGAGATTTTTGCTATAGCATGTATGCACTCACCAGAGATACAGAGAGAGACAGAAAATAAGAAATCACCCCCTGGGGAGATATCCATGTCACAATCTCTTCTCCTCCAGTCTCCTCTTAGGATTTTGCACATGCATGCACACCGCCCAGCATGAATTTTAAGCCACTAGGTCTGGGAATCAAACCACAGTCTACCACGTGGGAGTCCAATGACATAACTATTACACCATCTGCTGGTCCCTCCACAAACATTTTAAAGTATCCCCATATGACAGGCATCTTTATAAAAAGGGGAAATTTGGACACAGAGACAGACATGCACAGAGGGAAGAAGAAATGACAGAGAAGTCAGTCATGTGACAGAACTGACCCATCTACAAGCCAAGGAATATCAAGGATGCCAAGGATTGTGAGCAGATACCAGACACAAGAGGCTAGGAAGAATTTCCCCCTAGAGCCATTGGAGAGACAACCAGCCCTTAGATTTCAGACTTCTGGCTTCCAGAATTGTGAAACAATAAATTTATGTTGTTTTAAGCCAGCAGTATTTGCTAATTTGTTATGGTAGCCCTGGAAAGCTAATATAGAGAGCTAATACATTGTAGCTTTGGTACTCTGGAAGCCAATTCAGGAACAAGGATTAAAGCACAAGTCAATTTGAGTGGTGGGATGCTAGGAAACATAGAAAATGGAGTAGGGAAGTGAAGTAGTGAAAGGAAGGCAGATAGCAGAGCAGGTATTACCAAGCCAGGGATCTCTGCAGACAAGGGCACTTAGTGTCTAAGGAGAAGCTTTAGAAGTTAGTATAGAACATGCACTACACAGTTATCCCACCATCAGGCAAGGAGCTGGGGTATTTATATACCAACTCCCATGAGCTGAGGGCTATGGCTTGAGGGAATAGGGAAGTTAATTACCTGGTAGTTGGCAATTGTGGCAAAGTGGGCTCCAGAAACTAGAGAAAGTTTTCTGGCAGGGAGGTCTGGGGCTGTCCACAAGCCTGTGGCTGGCCTAATTCAATGTGCACCAGGTGACAGGGACAATAGGATATGGATGGAACACTAATAATAGTGCTGCTTCAGGGAACACTTGGGAAGAGGGGGAAAAAAGGCAGGACAGGTAGAAACCAGATTGGGAACCTTGAATATCAGGTCAATGGCCTTTGTTTCACAGGTAGTAGGGAGGTAACATAAGATTTTTTGTTTTGTTTAATTTTGTTTTAATTGCCAGGGGGTGTACACACTTACCAGAGAGAGGGGAGAGAGAGAAAATACACTCCCCCCCAGTGGGATGTGATCACATCACAATTCCTTTTTGTCATTTCTACTTCCTATAAGTATTTTGGGAATGCATGCACATGTGCCTGGTATTTATTTATTTATTTATTTATTTATTTATTTATTGCTATAGGGTGCATGCGCATGCCAGAAAGACAGAAAGAGAGAGACGGAAAGCGAGAAATCACCCCCCAGGGGGGATGGCCACACCACAATCCTTTCTCCTCCATTCTCCTCTCGGGATCTTGTGCCCGCATGCACACGCGTCCAGCATGTGTTTAAGCCACCGGGTCTGGGACTCGAACCGCGGTCAACTATGTGGGAGTCCAGTGACATAGCCATTACGCTAACTGCTGGTATGTTTCTTAACCCCCAAGGCTGGGATTCAAACTTCAATCAACCAATGCACAGCTCCTAACCATTGCAATATGGTGCTGGCCCAAACATAAGCTTTTCAGTCAAGCAATGACCAGCTTAGAGCTCAGCTTTTGGAGAATGAATATGGTAGGGTGTTTTGGAGAAGAAAAACATGAGAAGCTAATGAGGCTCAGATGACAGTATTTAGTAAGCAGTCCAGGACTAAAATAATATTGTGAGATAGAGAGGAAAGCAGCAGGAAATTCCAGCTCTCTGCTACATCAGCCACATGATCCTGACTCAAAGAGTCTGAAGGAAACCAGAATAAAATGAGTGGAGAAGGTTGACTCCTGCAGCACTTGGGATAAGCAGGTCTAGAAGGAGAACTGCCCACCACAGCCCCTCCCACGTCCAAATTTCAGATCAAATGAGGAACATAAGCCACTAGAAGTTGAGCAGATGGCTTTTCCAAAGCTTTCCCAGCTCTTATTCCATCCAAAACAAACGTGGATTGGAAGCCACAGGGTTTTCAAATGCCACTGTGCCATTTGAAGTTAGGATCTCCTTTGCCAATTTGCAGCCTGCACTTCAGACTGCTTCAAAAGAAAGGGTTATCAACACAGACTTATAAATAAATGAAGAAACTAAATAATGCATTTCATCCTAATATGGCTCTAACTTCCTTGACAATGACATAAAAATCGCTAACATAAATTCGCCTACAGATAGAAGACCCTCAAAGGAAACACAAGAGAGAACATGTCCCCCATTATTTCCATATAAATCAGAGATGTTGCTTTTCTTCACTTCTGGCTAGAGGTGTCCTCTAAGCTAGAGATAAGCAGGGAGTGGTTACTCCCTCCTCCTCAGCTTCCTGAGTTAGACTGCCTGTGACCTCCATTGCTTTGCTCTTCTCTCCAGGGAGCTGAGAACAATCAGTCTCCATTTAAGGGCTGAATCTGTCAGTTCTTGTGTCACCGATATGCCTAGAACTCAGCGAAGGAGGAGGGATGCTGGTTCTCAGAAGCATTTCTGGGAAAAGTCTGGACTTGGATTTTTTAGGCTAAGGGAAAAGAAAAGATTAACCCTGCTTGGGCCAAACCAAGGTATGTCTCCAGATGGAGTTAGGTGGGGATGGTCACCAGGAGCTGGGGTTTGGGACCTTGTTCAGGAAGCAATACCCCAACAAAACTTGAGAACAGCACCCACACCACAGTGACATCCTTCTTTCTCTACCACCCTTGTGCAGAAAGGAGCCAAGAAGAACAACTCTAAAACAAAAGCTATAAGAAAAAGGGGAGTTTATGTGGTTTTACAAAGCTAGCATGAGGTAAGAGGCAGGCCCTGGAATATGCAGTCAGATTTACCAGCAGCATGGATGAATGGAAATATGGACAAAAATAATAGAAGGGGGTCTATGGTTATAGGAGAAAAGACAGGATTGGATGAAAGTGTATTAGCAGAAGCTGTCTGAAACAACTTGCTCGAAGTGATGATAGTATGTTTAACAGGATGTGTGATCAGCTTAAGTGGAACTGCAAGCCTGAAATATCTTGAGAAAGACAGTCTTGTGGCAGTCAGTCACCTAGCCAATAAAAAATAATTGCAACTGGTAAGTAGAGAGTCAGCCACCTCTTCTTCATAGATTTTTGGACAGTGTGTGTATGTGTGTGTGTGTGTGTGTGTGTGTGTGTGTGTGCAGTGATCTCTTTTCTAGATAACCTTTATCTATGCAGAGGCTATGGCCCTTCCCCAGGAAGGTCTGGGCAAAATCCACGGAGGACTGAAGGTGGATTTGTTATAGGTAGACACAATATGCCAATAAAGGGGATATCTGACACATCAATCACTATTACTAGGGATTGCAGCTAGAACCCCTAGCTCCCAGAGAGTAGAGAGGATCTATTTTTATTCTTCCCTCCTACCTGTCCACATATACACACAAGGAATTTACCCAGATGCTTGGTCAACATCCTACTTCCTACTCGGCAGAACAGTCCCTGTGCATATGCTCTGACCTTAAAGTCTACAATGGGCATGCATAATTGGGGTAACACCTAACCCCATTTGCAGTGCAGTTTTCCTCTAGCAGCTGCCCTTCCTCCCTCCCCCCTTTGTGGGATGGGGTGTGTTCTTCTTCTGTTAAAAATCTTAACTTTTCTATTAAAAATTTCTCTCTTCCTACTTGTGTTTGTGGCTTCATACTGCCTCTCAGGGTAGGTCTCCAACCTTAGAAGTCTGGACCCAAAGAACTAAGTATTTTACAATGTGGCTTACCTTCCCTGCCTGATAATAAATCAGTATTTATTCATTAATTTATTAACACATTCCTACATCAAGTCAACAAACACCTACTGAGAAGGCACAGATTAAGGAAATCTCACAGAGGCTTGGGGGTGGGGTAAAGGTGGTCCCCAAAGCACACTGTCAGGTGACAGAATAAGTGCTGTGGCACTAAAACAACATGGTGGCATGGCTCTACACTCAAAACTCTGGGCTGAAGTCCAGCCTTCACCACCTATAGGTCTAACTTTCCTCATCTATAAAATGGAGGAGGTAACCGTATCCACTTTATAGAGCATAATGGGAGGAGATGTAAAGCAAAGGTGTTTGATAAAATCCATGGCATGCAGTTAGTGTTTCATGAAGGGGATAGTCATTGTCACTAAGTGTCATCATCATGAAAGGATAATGCAGTCATGAGGGCTCTGGGTTGGGTGCACCAGGCACACTTCAGTGTCTATAGGCATTTAAACTCCTTCAACCCTCATAGTGATGCCCACTCTTTAAGAAGAATGCTCTTAGTACCATCTCTCTTTCACAGAAGAGGAATCAGTGCAGAGACAAGCTACGTAACTTGAGCATGATACCCTGCTCAGACAGTGGTAGAGCCAGGACTTCTGCTCAGGCCATGGGCTTCATTCTCAACCACTGCACTCTACTGCCTCCCAGAAAGGAAAGGCAGGAAGTCATTCAGAAGGGAGGGAACTTGATCTGTACCTCCTGGCACTTGGTAGTTCTTTGTTTAATCTTCTTAACAAGTCATATTGTCCCCACTGTGAGTGAGAAAACTGAGGCTCTGAGAGGTGAAATAGGCAGCCAACATCATCTGTTTTTTAAAATAGCTAGGTCAAGATCTTATCCAAACATACCCTATGTCCACACCACAAGCCATATCCTCCATCCAACTACAAGGATAGAATCTTCCATCTAGTTACTACCAAAGGCCACAGACTTACATCCTCAGAACAGTTCTAGCCATTTTGATCACATGTTGTGTCATGTTTGTTTGATTTTGTTTTGTTTTTAATGTGAACCTGGAAGTTCATCTTGATCTTGCTATCAGAGATGCCAGAGAGCTGAGAGTCCACCTAGCATGATAGCAAAAAGACCCACCTGTTTTAAGGAATAGTCACTCTGCTAGTTGAAGTCAGGCTTCCATAAAGACCCATTGCAAGCATGATACAATAATGTGCTATTTAAATAAATCCTAAAATAGGTGGAGTCTTTGTTGACATGAAGACTCTCCTGTACAGAAAATGGCACCCTTCTATTTAACCATTCTTCATTTTCAGAGAACAAAAGAAAAGAAGTGTGTTGTATGTAGACACGTTTATATGTGTTTGAAAACTTACAACACAACAGTGGTTACATTTGTTGAGAATTTACAAAATGCCAGGGGCTAACCTAATAATGTCACATTAACTCATTTAATTAGGACAACAATCTTATGAGTAAGTTCTGACTTGATAGATGATATATCCATCAAGAGAGTTCAAGGCAATGATGCTAGAAGAGTGCTCCCTGATCAGTAGCATTTGTATCATCTAGGAAGATGTTAGAAATACACATTCTTGGTCACTATACCAGGCCTATATACCAGAACCTCTAGGCAAGGCCCAGCAATCTTTATGCTAACAAGCTATATTTGTTAGGATTCTCTAGGGAGACAGAACCAATAGGATAAGTAAAAGCATAAAAAAGAGGATTTATTGGATGAGTCAGCACATACAATTATGGCAGCTGAGAAGTCCACAACAGGCCATCAATAGTCTGGAGATCCTAATATACAGGTGGCATAACTCAGTCTAAGTCTGAAGGACTCAGAGACAGAGAAGCCTGTTGTTTAACTAACAGTCTAAGGTTGAAAAGTGAGAATCCAAGGGCCGCTGGTGTGAATCCTGGAGTGATTAAAGAAAAGTGCGCCTTGAGTTCTGATGTCCAAAGCAGCAGAGGTCTATCTTGCTCTCTCTCAAAAGAAACTCACCCATCTTCTATATTTGTTCTTTCTTGGTTCCCTTGTTGATTGGATGATGCCCACCCACATGGAGGATAGTTCTTTCTCACTTAGTCTACTCAGACTGAATGCTAATCTCCTCTGGAAACAACCTTACAGACATACTCAGCATAATGCTTTCTCAGATTTCCAGGTATTCTATTTAGTTCACTCAAGTTGACCCCCAAACTAACCATAATATACGCCCTCCAGGTGATTCCCATGTATGTTGAAGTTTGAGACCACTGGGATAGGGTTAACAAAGAATCCTCAAATCTCATTGGTTTATAGTAGGGGTTGGTAAATTATGGTCAAGGGGGTGAAGTCCAGCCCACTACCTGTTTTGTAAATCAAGTCTTACTGAACATACTCATGTCTGTCTGTTCACAGTGTTGCCTTTGGCTGCTTCTCTGATATAGAGGCAGAGTTGAGTAGTTTCTACAGAGATCACATGGCCTGTAAACACTAATATAGTTTCACTTTGGCCTTTTACAGAAGTGATTGCAACCCTGGCTTATAGCAACAAAGGTTGTGTCTCAGTCTCATTGCTGGTCCAGGGAGGCTGGCTATAGCTCTGCACTGGGCTGCAAGGGCAGGCCCTATCTGGGACTTGGCCCGCATGCTGGCAAGGGGAAAAGAGATATGGTGAGTCTTGTGCTGGTGCTTAAAACTTCTGCTCTGAAATAATACAGCTCATTTACTCAAATTTACTGGCTAAAGCCTAATGTCTTTGGAATGTGCAAGAACAACCCATCATCCACCACTCCTACAAGGAGAGCAGCAAACATAGACAGTAATGTTATCCTCTAATCTCGCCCTTTCCTCTTATCATGAGTACTGTTTGCTTTCTTTCCATATGCAGAAACACACCCTCTCACCAAAGGGAGATGGCCCACTCATGCAGAGCATCAGGCTTAAAAGCCAGTGTATCAATGTTGCCAAGGAGACTCAACCTATGGTATTAGGTGTAGGGGGAGGGAAAGTCTGTACTCAGGATGTGAGGGTGCTTGGATTCACATAGGAAAGAATTCAAGAGTGAGCCATTGAGGGAGAGTACATAAGGAACATGTACAGAGCAGACTTCTCCTTAGGTGAAACAACACCATGAGGGGAGATGCACAAACAGCTTCGTTCTGTCCTCCAAGAGAAAAGGGAAAACTGTTCCCTGAAAAGAAAGGTTGAAGGGCTATTCCGTAGGCGGGGCAGTCCTAGACTTCAGTGGGTGTCTGACTTATATGGCTTGGCTTAATGCCAGGCTGAATAAGGGGCAGTTTTCTGGGTAAGGGGCAGTGGTTTTACTGGAATGCAAGGTGTAAAGCCCCACTCAGGATTTGATTTTGTAGGGTGGGGTGAGACTGGGAATCTATATTTTAACAAGGAGCCTTCTCCCAAGTCCCTGAGGTGATTCTGATGCATATGGTTGTCTTGCCACTCTGACAAACATTGCCCTATTAGCTCTCTAATTTCCACCTGGTAGGGGATGAATAATATTATGTGAGAAAGTAGCAAGTTCTTCTGAAGGTGCTTGAGAGCATGTGAGAAGCACTTCATTAATTTTCACCCCAGTCCTTGGAGGTGGCATCGTGATAGTTATAATTATACCTCGATTACTTGGAGGGTTTGAAGTGTTCTTGGAGAACAAACTTAGACACAGAAGCTAAGCGACTGCCAAGTTCACCCAGCAGGCAGGCTGTGTGATGGGAGTGAGGCTATAAACAAGCAGACAAGGACATACAGGTCTACTTAGGGGCCAGACTTCAGCCACAGGTGGAGAAAATGCCTCTCCTCCATATCCTACCTTATCCAGAAGAGGAGAGTAGAAAAGTACAGGACAATGGGAAGAGAAGAAGTCCAACAATGTTGTCTCTGATTCACAGGCAACAGAAATGCTTCACTAAGTTTTATGAACTACCAATGTTTTCAAATTAGGTAGCTGCACATAAAAATTCAAATCTCTGGCTTTTCATGAAAAATAAGAAGCTTCAGAAATATGCAGAGCTAAGGGCAACCATTCACTTTGGGCAGGATGTACAGCATCCTGGGGCTAAATGATTTCTCTGTTCATTGACTTAACCTGTCCAGGTCCTGTGACTGGTTGGATGGCTACCCCGGTTCAATCAGCTGGTCATACTTCCTGACATGGGTAAGCATGAGGAGAAGACTAACATTCCTCCTCACTAAAGGATGAAAAAAAAATAGGACCCTTAGATAAAACAGGAGGCTGTGGTGAGAACAGAAAATGCTTTATCATCTTCCAAGAGATCTCCAACCTCCTGCAACCTCCAGTGGTGGAAGCAATAGCTTGAACATTTTACCACAACTTGGAACAAATAAGTCACTTTGGTCTTTCCTAAAACTTGCTCCATCAAAATCAACCACTGTAAAACCAAGGAAATAAGAACATGTAGGAGCAAAACAGACCTTGCCCATGAGAAAAATATTACTTAGGTTTTCTGGCAGCAAAGCATTTGAATAATAAAGAACTTTTAAGAGAAAACGAATAGCTTTAGAATGAGTTTATCACTGACAAAGCTAACACTAGATTGGGGAGTTTTCATAATATTTTTAAATTAAGTTCATGTTAATTTAACATTAAAACAGAGATTTAGTGAAGTTTGAAGGAAAAAAATCAGTCCTTTGAATTAGATATCTAAAATTCTGTTTTAACATGCAGAACAATGAAAAATAATTGCAAAAATAATTGCATTCAAGTAATAGTTCAAAATATTTTATCATACTCCTAAATTCACAAGAAAAAAAAAATGAAGAAGAGAGCTGGAAAACATGACTGTATTCCCAATATGAGGAAACTAAAAAAGTAGTGGTCTTCCATTTAAAACCAATTAGCATGACGTGTAGATAAGTATCAGATTACTGTGAAGTCTTATCTGCAACACACTCTGGATAGCTTCCGACTCAGTGGAAACCAGAGCCACTTTCTGCAACCAGCAAAATGCATAGCCACATCCCCAGGTTACTCATAATTAACCATCCTTAGATAATCATCTCTTTTCCTTAAGAAACCAGACTGAGTTTCAGAATATTTACTATCCTGACACAGGTTTCCTATTTATAATGGATTTTTGTTGTCGAGTCTATTAGCTCTAGCAGATATCCAGAAAACTCATAATTAAAGTAGCTTTTGGGTCCCAATGTGGTGGCATAGATGGTAGGGATCTACTGTGCAATACTGAAGCTGCTTGGAAGACCCAGGGATTGGATCTTGATCAATCTATGGATTTACTCATAATCCTAGCTGATTAGAAACTGAGGAGTGTGTATGGGGTGGGGGTAAGCCAGTGGAACTGTGGTTAAGACAGCTGGATCTCATATGGCTAACTGTGTGGTTTGAGTTCTGGACCCAGCACTTGCAAAACACACTGAATTCATGTGTGTGCATGCCCAAAATTCCAAAAGGAGAAATGGAGGTGAAGTGATTGCAGTCTGACCATCTCCCAATGCTTTCTTACCCTCCCTTTCTCTCTCCATCTAGCAAGTTAAAAAAAAAAAAAAAAAAAATATATATATATATATATATATATATATATATATAATTTTTTTAAAAAAGGAGAGAGAGAGAGAGAAGAAAAAGATGAAAAAAGAAAACTAAAGAAAACTGGGAGAGGAGATTATAGCATGGTGAGGCCCTGGGCAGGATCTCTCTTTACCTATCTCACAAAATTGCACTAAATAAAATGAGTGTTTTCTTATAAGTATGTCAAATTCATAAACATGGAACATTCAATTACAGAATAAAGATAGCTATGTTTCAAAGGGTCAAGTGGAAACTCCTATTTAGAAATAAAGCATAAGCAATTTAAACCAGTAAATTTTTCCTATCTATCCATTCCACGTTTATCAGGTATCTCCTCTCTAGGACATGAGTGATATTGGACATGTCAAGATGAATTCAACAAGGTCTCTATGTGAGTTAGGGATGACAAACTTAGAAGATTGGCTTATACATGGCAAAATTACTAGCTGCTATTTCAGAACTATTTGGGCTATAAGTGACATAATCCTACCCAATTCAATCTAGTCAAAAAATAATAATTTATTGACTTATACAACCAAATAGTTGGAGGAAGTTCAGGTATAGCTGGATCCAAGAGACTGAATATCATCATTAAAAATCAGTCTACATCTCCCCATTCTTCTTTCCTGTGTTTAGCTTCTCAGTATCTCAAACACGATAGCTTCCTATAGCTGAGGTTTACATTAGCCAATGCAATCTCAGAAGAAAAAAATTATTTTATGGTACAAATATCAAAGAATTTCCTTGCTTTGTGTGGTCTTTTTGAATTATGGAGCAATTCCTAAACCAACCGAAGTCCCCATTCAGGGGAGTGAGATGTTCTGATTGGTTAGCCTGATCCATAGACTCCAGGAGCCTAGGGGAAGAAGTTCTCAGCTCCATTCAAATACCATAAACTGAGTTTACAGGAAAGGTAATCCCCTAAGATAAAATCAAGATGCTGCTATCACAAAAAGAAGACATGAATAATAGGTAAAAATAATACTTGCTCCCTATAAATATTCTAAGACAAATGCAATTAATGTGCAATGGGCATTTTAAGTGGGGAGAAATAGAAATGCTTTATAAGTGGAGTTCCTTGCACATGTAAGGAAGTATACAGAGAGAGGAAATGATGGAGGAAGCAAGCTGCTAGCCCACTTGGCTTGAGTTGAGTTCAGTTTCTTTGGCTCTTCTATTTTCTGGTACACGATAGCACATTTGTCAACAAAAAAATCACTCATTTAGTACCCAACCACTATGTACCTCAGTATCGAAAGTTATTTTATATCAATCTAAATACCATTCATTATTAATCCAGTCAATAAGTAATTACTGAGTAATTACACCAAGTCCTCATCTGTATTCCAAAGTAATGAAAATGGGTATCAAAAATGCACTTGTAGAGTTTATATAGTCTTGTCAACAGATGAAGACAATAAAGAGAAAACTAAAATATAATTTAAGTGATGCTAGATGATGATAAGTGATAAAGGAAAAACAACACAGGAAAAGGGAAAAGATATCACTAGGGTAAAATAGCTTGCTTCCTTTCTTTTTTTTTTTTTTCTTTTTTTTTTTTCTCTTTTTTTTTTGGAGGCACATGCACTCACCAGAAAGAGACAGAAAGTGAGAAATCACTTCCCGGGGGGATGATGACCACACTGCAATCCCTTCTCCTCCATTCTCCTCCTCTTGGGATCTTGGCACACATGTACATACACCCAGCATGAGTTTAAGCCACTGGATCCAGGACTTGAACCACGGTCGATTACATGGGAGTCGAGCGACTAGCCATTATGCCAACTGCTGGTCCCAATAGCTTTCTTACAGTAGGGATTTGGAAGAAGTAAAGAAATGAGTTATATGGCTACTTAGAAGAGCATTCCAGGGACAGTAAATAGCCAGTGCAAAGGCCCTGAGGTAGGTTGTGCCTAGACTTTTTAAGAAGACTAAGGTGGCATGAGAGAAGTAAATAGTAATTAAATGGGGTAAAAATGGTGACAAAAAGGTAGAACACACAGGATTTTGTATATTATATGGACAGTGGCTTTTACTCTGAATTGATGGGAAGCAACTGGCTATTTTGAATAGTAAAGATAATTTTATGACTTTTGTTTAAAAATTAGCCCTTTAGAATTGACTACAGAAGGAAAGAACAGAAACAGGAAAAACAGGGAACTTCTGAAATAATCTCAGTTGTAAACAATGTAGTGGCTAGGAAATTTTGGTTACATCTTGAAGGTAAAGCTGACAGCATTTTCTGTAAGATTTGATTTGTGATATTCTCAAAGAGAGTGGTCAAGGACCATCTTGAGAATTTGGGCCCAAGGAAATGGAAGGATTAAGTTATCACAAACTACATGGAAAAGATTATAGAAGGAGGCTGCTGGGCTGGCCCTGTGGTCTGGTAGTTAATGGAGCTGGATCCCATATGGATGATATGCAGCTTGAGTCCCAGCCCTGGTGGCTTGAAAACTATGCTCAGCACATGTGCATGTGTGCCCCAAATCCCAACAAGTTGGAGAAATGGAGGAGAAGGGATTGTAGCATAACTAGTTCCCAGTAAGTGGTGTTTTCTCCTTCTCTCTGTCTCTGTCTCCCTCTGGCAAGCAGATGCACCCTCTGAAAATTTACAAAAATGTGGAGGAGGAGGAGAAGATTGTGAGAAGTATGGTACAAAGTAGAATTCCCTTTGTTTTTTAGTTTTTTCTTTCTTTCTTTTTTTTTAACTTACATATTCGATTACTGTGCAGCACAACAGCTTGCAAAATGAATTTTCCCAGCATAAATACACTGCACACCAGTCTAGTTAAAGATATTATCATACATATTATCATCAACAGAAAATCCTCCATTTCCGTGTCCCTTAAATGTCTTGCCTCTCTATTTTTTTCCTTGATACCTTTCCTCTCACCTTCCCCTATCTTCTACCCTTCTTCCACACTGTCTCCGGTATCCACAACCATTCTCTATGCTTCTATGTCCTCCAATCTTTCAATTTCCACCAAAGAGTGTGGGCATTTGGTATATATTAAGTGGGTACACACACACACACAATGAGATACTACCTAATCCCAGTCAGAATAGCTAAGATTTAAAAAATAATCAATGATAAGTGCCGGCAAGGCTATGGTGAAAAGGGAACTCTTCTGCACTGTTGGTAGGAATGTAAGTTAGTACAGCCACTGTGGAAAACAACATGGAGGTTCTTCAAAGGTCTACAAATAGAACTACCATATGATCCAGCAATTCCACTCCTGGATATCGACCCAAAGGATAGGAAAACACTCAGCTGGAAAAGTGCTGGCATATCTATGTTTATTGTGGCATTATTCACAATTGCTAAGACATGGAACCAACCTAAATGTCCATGAACAGATGAATGGATTGAAGAAGTTCCATTTTAAACCTGTGGAGTTTGAGATGTCCGCTAAACATCTAAGTGAACATGGAGAGGAGAGCTAGTGTACAATTCTACAATACATAGAAGTCTGAAATGGAGATGACAATTTGAAAATGGTTGTATAGGTGATATTTAAAGTCATGAGACTAAATGTGATCAACAAGACATAATGTCAATAAAAGAGAGGCTATGTGTAAAGATTCAGCTTAGGGACATTTCAATTTTAGCAATCAAGGAAAAAAGGAGAAAATGACAAATGGCCTAAGAAACAGACACCAGTGGGTCAGAAGAAAATCTAGAGTCTGGTTCCAGACTCCCCAAAAAACCTTTTAAATTATTGTCTAATATTAATTTATGAAGACTGAATCATCCTCTGCACAGCATCTTTCAGGAAAGATAAAAATCACAGAATGGCAATTAAAATAATTAAGGTGTTTTGGGACCAGCAGATGGTGTAATGGCTACATTATTGGACTCCCATGTAGTTGACCGCAGTTTGAGTCCCAGATCCGGTGGCTTAAACTCACGCCGGGTGCATGTGTGTGCATGCCCAAGATCCTGAGAGGAGAATGGAGGAGAAGGGATTGCGGCATGGCCATCCCCCCGGGGGGTTGTGTCTCACTTTTTGCCTCTCTGTCTCTCTCTGTCTTTCTGACGAGCACACATGCCCTATAGCAAAAACCTCTCCAAAAACACAATAATAATAATAATCAAGGTGTTTCTTGTCAATTTCAAATAAATTAAGGGGTCTGTTTATATACAATAAATCAAAAGTCCTCTATCTCACTTTTGATATCAACACAAAAATTACATATTCATTTATTTATTCTTTCTTTTCTTCTCAATAGTAGTTTAAGATTTCCAGTTCCAGAAAAGATAATGCCTTTTCACAAACAGCAATTACAAATTCTTGAAAAATATATGTATATATAAATCCTGGTCATTTAGGATGAAATAGGAAGCAACCAAAATCAGGCAGAACCTGGAGGGATATTTCCTTTGAAATAAGAAAACCATAGAGAGCAATATCCATATTTGTATAACTTGGCCATGGGAGCACAAGCTGAAAACTACAGTCATATTGACTTGAGATGCCAAAGAAGACTTGAAACTGCCAGAGTGACTAGAAATTGTTGGGGAAATCGTTTAAAGAAAGAAACTATATAGTCGTGGGGAATTCCCAGACCTCTGTAAAGTATCTTCCACCTATTGGCTTGTTCCTAAATTGAATCTTTACCATAAATGAATGGTAAAGACTCCGAGAATCACTAGAAGATAACAACAGCTAGATGACTAAAAGATTGACCATATATGTCAGCTCCTGTCCAGCACATGGGAGACAGAGTTTGGAGTTCGTGTCCCAGCAAATAGGAAAGACTCGGTAAACTCCTCAGGCTGGCATTAAAACACCAGAGGGGACCAGGCCATGGTGGCACAGGTGGTAGAACACCACTATGTGGATGTGGGAAGGCCTGAGATTCAGATCCCTGATTAACATTAGTACACTGAGTGTGCCTGTGATCCTGACTGTCAGGAAGTCTGGGAGTTGGGAAGGAGGATATGGCATGACAAGATGCTATCAAAGATCTCTTGGAAGGAGAAAGGAAGAAAGGAAGAAAGGAAGGAAGGAAGGAAAGAAGGAAGGAAAAAAAGGAAGGAAGTTAGAAAGGAAAGGAGGAGGAGTAGGGAAAGGAAAGAAGGAAGGAACACTACAAAGGAGAAAACACAGGCCACTCTAGGGTCACATAATCAAATCACAGGACCCAGTCTTGGGAGCTCTGAGAACACTTCAGGAGGAAGAGAGGGAGGAAAGGAGGAAGACTTAAATCAAACCAATAAAACCTAGGAAGACTACAAAAAGGATTCTCTCTAGACAAAACAATAGACCTGTCCTAACAAAATACAAAACCAAGCCTCCAATAACTCAAGTTGATCTGCCAGTAATTTTATTGCATGGTAAAACAGAAGTCAATGCTCTTAAGAGTATAAAAGAATCTATAGCCTCTACCACATATTGTTCACAACGAATAGCTTCAGGAACCTCAACTCCGTAGCCCAATCCCCTCCCACCCTTACTCCTATTGATGAAAGGAAGTACATGGAGCTCCTGGGAAACATGATTTTCCTAGTAAAACCAAAAATTTTCCTGGTGAAACTTTATACTACAGTGGATAAAACACAGGCCACTCGTTCCAAGATAAAATCATGGAACCCAGTCCTGGGGGCCCTGAGGATACTTTGGCAGAAAGTGACATGCAAGCTAGAACCTGAAGATCCAGTAAGCTTGGAAAGAAAAAAATGTCAAATGCCTAGAGATGAGAAAGAACATGGATGAGTTTAAAATGAGGCTAGATTATGAAGAACAAGATAATATTGAACATGTGTATTTTACTTAGTTATGGGATACCAAGAAAAAGTTTCAAGTAGAAGAGAAAATATCATAAGAGGTTTAGTGTTGAAATATCTACTGGCTTGTGTGTTGAGTAAATATGGAGAAAATTTTGTTCTAGGTACCTATAGAACATACAGATACTATAAGAAATTAGTCCAGAGCTCAGGGAAAGACATAGACTGACATGGATTCACCATACTGCTGAGCATCATTGAAAATAAAAGTAAAGGAGATACTCAAGGAACAATTGGGGAAATAAAAAGAGCCAAGGCAAAAACCCAAGAATCACAAGCATCCAAGCCTAATTGGTTAATGCATTAAATGATAACACTGGCAATAACAGACTTTATAGGACAGATGGGGCCTCCCTCAAATCACTCTAAATTAATGATCTTTCAACACCAAGTTCAGTTAATTGATTTCTGTTTCTTCTTTCTTTAGAAGATCTTCTAGAACAGTAATTCTTAATCAGGGGATATTTGGCAATGTCTGCATATATTTTTGATTGCCACAACTTGGGCAGGGGGGGTGTTTGCTACTATTGGCATCTAGTAAGTAGAATTCAGAGATTATAACCATCCTACTGTGCACACGCAGCCCCTTCTCCAAAAGAAAGAATTATCCAACACTGAATGTCAGTAATGCTGAAGGTAAGAAAACCTCTTGTAGAAACACATTGGTGTTTTTGCTGGTTTGTACATACTACTAAGTTTTGTGGGTTTTTTTTTAATTATTTTTAATTTATTTGTTTAATGAGAGAGGGAGACAGAGAAAGAGAGAGAAATATAGACAGATAGACACTCCCTGCATGGTCCCCACACCACAATCCCACTCCCAGGCTTAACCAGACAGGATCACAGGTACATGCACCTGGCTGCAAACCCAGGACTTTCCCTCATGGCCCCAACATTGTAGGCCATGTGTCCCTGAAGAGCCACTTAGACAGGTCTTAAAACTTTCATGCTTTATTCCCAAGCATTCCTATGGGGGGAGAGGATCCCAGTCTTTACAACTAATATCAAGGAACTTTAAATCTACTGTTATCATTTCATAATTTAAGGAATCTAAAACCTGAAAATATCAGACTAAACAGATTTTGTGAGACACAGGAACTAAAGTTTTTATTTATTGCTATAAATGAACCACACAGATGTAGGGTCAATGTAGAAGAGCTTATGTCAACTCTAGAAGATTAAGGAGCTTCAACAGTCAACACGGAACCCACATATTGAGCTTCATGATGCCATGCAAACAAGTCAATTAGTTATGTAAGTGATGGGTTGGGTACTATCAATCAGTGCTTAATATTTTAATCTGTAGAATGGTCTCTTAGATCTTGGAGGAAATGGAGTCCAGCAGGTGGCATGGTGATTTAGGCACTGGACTACCACCACATGGCTGACCACAGACCTGGCTATTTGCTTTCTCACTCTCCCTTTCTCTCTGTCTGTCTCTCTCTGGTCTAAATTAAATAATAATAATAATTAAAATTAAAAATAAATAAATTTTTAAAAAACATCTTCGAGGAAATGTTCAGTTAGTACTATTGATGATGATTTTGTTCCGGTTAATGAGATAGTAAGAAGGGAACGTGTGTTCAAAAGCTTAAACAAGAGCTAATGGTCCTATTCTCTGAATTATTTTGGTATAATATTATATGTTGCCTAAAAGAGGGAAGACAGATTTTCCTAGAGTTGAGCCTCAGTAGGGCTTTGTCCTCCCAGAAGTGAATTTCCCACTGCTGCAAGCCCCTACTATGACATAAATCAAAACGAGGCTCTGGAATCCAACTGGAGCAAAGGACCTTGTTTGAGCCAAAATTTCATTTAGCCTGGGGTTTTAATAGAGATAGGACATCTGTCAAACTGCTATGACACTGGACCAAAACTCAACCTGAATGAAGAACTAAAGTGTTGAGAGAGACGCAGAGAGAGAAACAGAGAGACAGCAAGAAAACATGAGCAAATGAGAGAAAGTAAGAGAACACAAGCAAACATATGCACACAAGTGAGCCAGGTCACTTTGCTACTCAAAGTGTAGTCTAGCAACCAGCAATATCAACATTACTTATTAATAGAAACTTAGAAATGTAGATGCTCAGGTCTCACCCTTGACCTACTAATTTAAAATTTCCATTGTAACAAGACCTCCAGGTAAAGTCTGAAAAGCACTGATTTGTCCCTGGTTGAGGGAAAAGAGTGACTCCTCAGGCACAGGGGGCTGCTGTCTTACAGTCAGCCTCTCTGCCCAGACCCTAAGGTTTGTATCTGAATGCTGGGTCACCCCTAGAAGAGCTGTTTCACTGAAACTCTGCTTACTAATTGAGGAAAAGATAGACACAACATTGGTACACAGAGAGCATGTTAGGCAATTAAGGAAAAGACATTTTCTCAACTCTTTGTCACACACAATAGGGACCCTCTTATTTGATATTCAAAGGCCTGTTTAGGCTCCTCAAACATCTGCTTTGTGCCTCTCAGCAGACAACCTTGCAGAGTGGACCTAAGCGATATGGGAACACTTCAGCTGACCTTTACTAAACACAGAAATGCCCCTGATTTCCTCAAACACACTGTCATCAGGGGAATATCTTCCCATATAAGGCTAAATCCTGTAAGACTACTCTGGAGTCTAGGCTGTTGCTTCCTCCTTAGAGGCCACACTGCATCAGGTACCATCTTCACTGACCCTCTTGTGTTGGTATTTAAGCATAATGAATTTGCTTCTAGATTTACTTTACAACAAATAAGGCGCCCTCTTTCCATCTATATATTATTCCATTACTACTTTTTAAGCTTTCCTATCTAGCCACATTGACTTCAAAATAACTGGTTTATTATATTTCAAACATGTAGAAGTATCCATTTGTTAACTTCTCAAATTGCACAAATTTTAACTATCATCCATATTTTTTTCAGATAATTTGTATTTTCAAAATAAAACATTATAGTTTTAACTAAACCTCTCTATGTTTCTTTCTCTGATCTCTGCTAAGAGGTAACCATTACCCTTAAGCTGATGTGTACACTATTCATGAATGTTTTATGTTTGTACTATATGGTTGTGCACCCAAAGGTAATGTAGAGCATTATTTTACAAGCTCTTAAACCTTAATTAAAAGATATAAAGCTATATTGATTATTCAGTAACTTGCTTTTACACAGACATAGTTTTCAAGATGTTACCATGCTGACTTCTTGCTCTCCTTATCCTTATACTATTACTGCCACGAACGTCACCTCTTTTTGAAACTCTGTGACAAATTATAATAATTATTATTTTATGCCACTGAAATTTGTAAGATTCACCTATGCAGTTAACCTGTCCTATGCTCATGACTTTTCCCTTCACATTGGCCCTCCATTTATGATCACAGTCCTTCAGCCTGAAGCACGTCTTTTGAAATCCTCTTTAAAGGGAGTGTTTTGAGGGAAAACTTGCTCAGTTTTTTCCTGAAAATATCTGTGGTTTATTCTTATTCATAAAAGGTATTTTTGCTGAGTATATAATTCCAAGTTGACAGGGTTATCTCTTAGCACAGTAAAGACACTATTCCATGGCTTTCTGTCTTCCATTGCTTTTGTTGAGAAGTCTACTATAAGTTTATTGTCATTCCTTTGGATTATTACTTTTCTTTAATCTGATTCTATTTAGGTTCTTATCTTTGCCCTTGGTGTTTGTGACATGCAGGATGTGTTTTTTTCTTAATTGTCTTGCTTTTGTTGAAATTTGCAAATCCTGAAAATTGATTCTTTCACCTCTTATGGAAAATTCTCAACCTTTACGTTGTATTTAAACATTGATTCTGCTTCTCTCTCCTTCTGTAAGTTTTCTTGGAAGGATATTAGAATTTCTCATTTCATATCTCTTAACTTCTGACAGGTTTTCCATTTCTCTGGTTCAATGCTATATTCTAGGTAATATTTTCCTGATTCATCTTTTTCTGTTCTATTTTATTTTTTTGCCATAGGGCACATGCACTCACCAGCGAGAGACAGAGACAGACAGAGAGAGAAAGGGAAGGTGAGAAATAACTCCCTAAGAGGGATGGCCATGGCATAAACTTTCTCCTCCATTCTCCTCCTCCACCTTTTGGCCCTTCTATCTTTTTCTTTTTTATGCCAATTGTATTTTTATTTCTAGACTCCTTTTAGTAACATAATTAGTCCTACTCTGTAGTCCCTTGCTCTTTATTTATATTTTAATTGTTTCTATTGTTTGAAGCATATTAAATATTATTTTATGCTGACTGTTTAATAATGTCATTATTTCAGGTCAAATACTTATGTAGATGATCTTTGAATATGGTTTTGAACTGCATGGGCCTGTTTATAGATGGATTTTTCTTTTTCAGTAAATAATATAAGTGTATTTTCTCTTTCTTATGATTTCCTGAATAGCGTTTTATTTTTTTCTCTAGCTGCTTTACTATAAGAATATAGCATATAATACATGTAACAGACTTAACGTGTGTTTGGATGTCCTCTAAAACTTCATGTGTTGAGACTTGGTTGTTTTAAAATTATTGAGTGAAAATATAATTCCTTCATGGTGTTCCAGGATGAGATCTTTGGATATGAATAAGGTTGTTAAGTCATTATAAACACACTGCAATTATGATTGAGTTCTGATGTGGTGTTTGTAAGAGGGGACAGAAAATCAGAATAGATAGAAACTTATAGACAGCTACTTTCTTTGTTCAAGACTCTACCCTCACCCATTTTGTGATGTCTTTGGGCATCCCCCCCACATGGCCAGAACTGTAAATCAAATAAACCTCTTTCTCTTAATTTTATCCAGTGTTAGGTAAATTTTGCAAGCAATGAAATAAAGGACTAAGATAATGTATTAATTATTTATGTTCATGGTAAGGTTCCCACTCGACAGTACACTATTAGTACTTCATATTTGGAGTAGTCAAAAGTTACACATGGATTTTCAACTATACAGTGAGACACACAGCTCAACACCCACAGTGTTCAAGAGTCAACTGTATTTCTGCTGGCTCTTACTCATTATGCCTTATATCCTTATGTATGTGTAGGAGTGTGGGTGTATGCGTGTGATAGGCTATATTTCTTATAACTTTTTCCATGGAAAAGTTTAAAAGCAAGAACCCTAGGGAGGATTTAAATTTATTTATTTCATATGCCTGGAATATCTATCAGTCAGAATCAATTTACACTGAATTATTAGTTAAATTTTTTGAGGCTATTTGGGTGGTTTGATTTTTTTTGTTTTTTTTTTGAGAGGTTTTTGCTATAGGGCGCGTGCTCTCGCCAGACAGACAGAGAGAGACAGAGAGACAGAAGTGAGAAATCACCCCCCAGGGGGGATGGCCAAGCTGCAATCCCTTCTCCTCCATTCTCCTCTTGGGATCTTGGGCACACACGCACATGCACCCGGCGTGAGCTTTAAGCCACCGGGTCCGGGACGCGAACTGCGGTCGACTACATGAGCATCCAGTGACATAGCCATTACGCTAACTGCTGGTCCCTGGGTGGTTTGATTTTGAACCACAAACCTATATAAGTGCAGGTTTGTAGCTTTATTTATTTATTTACGCATGCTAAAGTGTGCATGCACTTGCCAGAGAGAGACAGAGAGAAAGAAAGAGAAGAAAACACCCCGAATGGGAAGGATTACACCACAGTCCCTTCTCTTTTTCTCCCTTCTGATCTCCAACTGAACCATGTTTCTTCTCACTGGAGAAACAGAGGGCTAGAATTTGGCTCTGAGGAGTGAAGTGGCAAGAACAGTGCTGGAAATCATGAGGCTACATCAGACAACTTGAGTATCATACTGAATATAGACTCTTCCTGATCCTGCTATGACCAGGTTTCCTAGAGTTTTTGTCAAGTTCTAGAGTCAATGATCTCTAAAAGAAGCAGCAGACTCAATACTTGAGGTTCAAGCAAGTTAAATAATGAGTGAAGGGACCAGCAGTTAGCATAATGGCTATGTCACTGAACTCCCATGTAGTCGACCACAGTTCAAGTCTCAGACCAGGTGGCTTAAACACGATGGGTGCGTGCGTGTGTGTGCGTGCCCAAGATTCCGAGGGGAGAATGGAGGAGAAGGGATTGTGGCGTGGTTCTCCCCTCTGGGGGGTGATTTCTCACTTTCTATCTCTCTGTCTCTCTCTTTCTGGTGAACACACATGCCCTATAGCAAAAAAAAACACCTCTCCAAAAAAGAAAAAAAAAAAAAGGATAAAAAGAATGAGTGAAGTTGGCTAGACTTGTGTGATGATGGAACAGCTTATACCCTGTCTAAAGGAGGCAGCATTTCTAGCTTCTGCTTCCTGCTCTGGAGGATTCTGAGCTCACTTTTATCAGATTTATGGTTATCTGAGGTAATTGGAAAAGTCTGTTTTTCCCCTTTTTTTCTCAAAGTTTATATATTTCTTTCTTTCATGAACAAGGGGAGAGAGAGAGAAGCACACTCAACAGGGTCTCACACCACAGTCCTCCCCTGAGACTTTCCTACCAGGCAGGATCACAAACACACATGTCCAGTGTGTATGGAATCACTCAGGAACTAACCCCACTACCCCATTTCACTCCAGTATCATGGAGTAACTTGATACTGCTGCCACTACCTAGCCTATATCTTTAATATTGGCTCGAGACTCTCTAACTCTTTGAGAACAGATAGAGTATTTTAAGTTCAATAGATTATGATCTCTCGCCTATAAACCAAGACTTAAATACTCTGGGCCAACTCAGTGAGGACGCCATCCAGCACCCTTTGAAAAATAACCCTTTTATTACCAAATCCCTTGACTTTCACAAACACCCTGAGTCACTTGGTAAAATCAGTAAGTATAGGCTGCACCATATATCTTTTATAAGCTGCCAGAGAGTGTGTGTGCTCACCAAAAAGAGACAAAAAAAGAGTGAGGAAGAAAGCATCCCCCCCAAAGGGGCAGGGTCATGTAATCGTGAGATATAAGCGGGCAGCCCCAAGATAATAGCAGATGTCTTTCTGCCCATATTTGCCTGTCTACCTATTATAGTCATGCTGCAATTTTTCCCTCCTTTCTCCTTCCTATTTGGACTTTGGGCGTGTACGCATACATGCCAGGTGTGTTTTTCAAGCTACTAGGGCCAGGATTCAAACAGCAGTCAGCCATGTAGGATCTGGCTTTCCTTAACCACTAGGCTACTGGGCTGGCCCATGGACTGCCTAAAATTGAGTTGTCACCAAGCAGGCCCAGTGGGTCATAGTGTTCCCTTTGCTACAAAGTCTCTAAAGAGAAATTTGAGAGAAGAAAAACACAACAACAAATAATGAAAATATTTTTTTTTCTTATAGCCTCCATATCCCAATAGGCCTGTACAAATTCCAGGGAAAGGACAATGTAGAGACAAGATAAAGTTATCTACATAATCATGATGCTGTATTCATCCAGCCAGGTATATGCCCTTGAACTAAAGGTGCTGCTCATGACATCTGTTTACAAATTAGGCAATTTGAGGTACCTAGAAGTATTCATCTCTTTTACTACTTCCTTCAGTATGTATAATATTAGCAAAATGTCTCAATGGCTGGTAAATCATCTTTAATTCCTTTGGAACTCATCGTAGTAATGTTAATCATGATGGATTCTTGTGGTATTTAAAGAACTAGATTGTCAATTAGCTTTTATGAGATACATCACAGTCATCAGCCTCATATCAGACCTCCTTTTCCAAAGAAGCCAGTTATTAAAATGTACAATAATTTGCTTTTATTATAATCTATCTAAAAGCCAAAGCTAGTCTCCAAAATAATTTAAAGTTTTAAGTTGCAATCTAAGAGACCTTTTCTTCAAAATGACTGCATAATGTAGTGTCACCGTTCTTGGTTAATTATTTTGCAGAGTGTGAATTTCAGTTAATCGCTTCTTGCAAGGACCAAATAACATAGGTGCTGCCTAATAGCCTCTCCGGGAATAACTACTGTCCTTTCAGAAGCTAATTAATCAAGCCATGCTCGTAAAAACTTAAGTAACTACCCACCAGGGTGAAAGTCCCTTGAGGCCTTCCTGCTCCTGGAAATCACTTGCCCATTGTGTTGACCTTGGCAGAGAGAAGGGCAGAGAGTCAACTTGACTTGGCGCAGCACTCACTAGGGACCTTCCATGCCATCCAGCATGGTCATCTGCTCAGGACAATATGGAACTTTAAAACTTTATCTTTACAGTGAATGCCCTTCAAAACTTAACTGGTGTTACCTGGAGCTTGAGGAGGCAAAGATAGATGGGCTCCCACGGAAACACAGGAAGATAAAGAAAAGCCCAGTTCTCTGTCTTGAATTTAATAAATAAATGTGAGTTTAATTTTTTCCTTGCCAAGAACTTGAGGAAAACCAAATTAGGGAAATACTGTCCCTGCCATTTATGAACATATATATATCCCGGAATTACAGAAACACCCAAGCTAATGGCACAATCAGGCAGTTTATAGCCCTGTCCTCTGAAGCCTCATGAAAGTTCATACCTACACTATTGTATTTACCTCATTGAACAGCAGCTTGTAGATGTTATTATTGTGTGTATCTTTCTACCCAATAGTCTATAAGTTCCTTTAAGGCAAAAATCATTCATCTCTGCATCCATGGTAGTAAACCTTGCATGATCCTGGACACATATTTATTTAATGAAAAAATGAATATAATAAAAGAGCAACAATTATAAAGTTTAATGAGAATATACTATAAATAGGTTCTAGGTTAAATGCTTTATAAATACGTCATGTAATCCCTCAAACAATCTTATAAGGGAAATATGAATTATTATGCTTCCCATTTTACTGATAAAAAATTGAGGGTTGGAGAGATCAGAGTAACTTGTCCAAAGTCTTGCCGTTATTAAGTGGCAGAGGTAACGGAATCCTCAGTTTGATTCCTAGGTTCATATTCTTGACCATCATGAATTACCATTTCAACACAACTCTAGAAAGGCTTACAAAGTCAGATACACACACGCACACACTAAGAGAATGACCCGTTCTAAACTGAGGTATAAAGGGAGTTTACAAATTATGTCTTAAGATTCTGGAAGTGCAGAAGAGTTGTAATCAGCACTTTCATCTGGAGAAGGGTATGCAGAAGGAATAGAAGAGGAAGCTGAGTATTGGTGTGAACGTGAGGAGCAGATGGATTGGTTTATACCTCAGAGTCTACTCCTAGAATCACTGTGGTTGACCTGACAGAGCTCAAACTGCAGCCTCACTACTGCCACTATGTCTTAACTCACCAGTCCACTGACATTAACCCAAAAACAATATAAGCTGAGTTAGTGCACAAACTAATCCTCTCTGTTGCTCCCCTGTATGCATAAAGATATACTACACACACACACACACACACACAAACACACACACACACATACATAATGACATCTGTGGAGAAGGAAAACTAGAACTCAATGGTCAACAACCTCTGGTCAGGGGAGATAACATTTCTGGCTTGATCTAAACCACCAATGTGTCAACAATTCTTGCTGATGGGAGTCTCACAATGAACATCCCAGGCTTGTCTTTATCAAGCCTTCTCAAGCCATGGCTTAGAGCTATGGATCAATGTTGAGGGGAGGAGGAATAGACAGGGAAGGTGCCAGGAAAGGTGTGTAAATAGGACAGGTCCAGTGGCTAGGGCATCTGTGCATTATTTCTCATTCAGTTTGTTTACATAACCACAATTCATTCTCTTGGATGCCCTAAAAAAATCTTAGAGCTGAATCCAAAGTATATTATGTGAGTTAAACACAAATAAGTAACTCAGTTACTTATTTGACCACCCCCTGACCCATCATTTTGCCAAAATGAATTCTTCATGGTTGAGTGGCACTCTCCCCCCCACCCCACTCCCTTCCTAAGATTAGTTTGAGTTGGTTCTGGAATATTTATTGAGGAGACCTTTCATTATAAAACAGCCAAGTACCAGTTACCTGAAATATATGCAAGTTTTTAAAGTCTACATTCAAGGTTTAAAACCTTTTTGCTTATGAAAAATGTCCTACCTGGCCTCTCCTTGTCTCATTTGGGAGATTAAACGGTAGCTATATAGTTGAACTGCAATTCGCTTGGCTCTGAAGAAGCCATTATCATTGAAATTCAAGACCCTTGATCTAAGGTGTCTTAGAGAACTATAGTATGCTATATACTATATGTTAGAGTGCAGAGTACAATGCAAAATTAAGCCTTGTAAAATGTTACAGGAGGAAGCCTTGTATGCAACAAAATATAGTTGTCATAACAACCAATCTGCATGGGCTGTCTGTCACACAGGATGTCTGAGGTGTGGGTTACCCAATCAAGGGAACAGCTGGAGATAGTCAAGAGTACAACAAGCAGTGTATTTTCTTCTGCTCTGAAAATGAATTTTCTTTTCTCTCAAGTGAACAATACGGGAATGTAACTGAAGCAGAGGTAGTTTCAGTCTGGGACAAGGACAGTAAAAGCCAAAGAAAGATTCAAGCAAGGAGAAGATCTGGATGGGAAGGATCCAAGAGAAACAAGAGTTTTCAAAAGCAGAGAGTAGAATTGTTAAGGTTATCTCACACCAAACAATGACAAGAAGGGTTTTATTAAGCAGAAGGAAAGATAAAGGAAGAAACAGGCACAGAAAAAAACAAAACAAAACAAAACAAAACAAAACAAAACGGAGCCTTCATTGGAGATATCTGTCCCATGGAGTTATAGCATCCTGATTGCAAAAGATGCCATAAGGTTCTTACTAAGATTCTGGTCTCTTTGTATTGCTGAGATGCTGTTCAGATTTAGTCATTAACCAGCCTACTACTCTCTCAAGATTAACTGTGTGCTCCAAAATTTGACAGTAACCTGTTGTGTTGTTCAGCAGACCATCTATAATAGACATCAGAAATACTTGCTAAGACTGTGGATTCCTGAGTCCTTCCACAAACCTACTTAAGCAAAATCCTAAAGGCCAGGCCAGTGAATATAAATTGTAAAGAGAGAACTTTCTGGGGTGATAGTATGTTCTATGTCTTAAAATGGGTATTGGTGCACCAGCAGGTGGAATGGTGGTTAAGGAGCTGGATTCCCACATGATTGACCATGGTTCAAGTCCTGGATCCGGCAGTTTGAAAATCATGCTAGGCATGTGCCTGTGCATGCCCAAAGTCCTGAGAGGATAATGGAGAAAAAGGGTTTGTGGCATGACTATTTCTTCTCAGGTTATTTCTCACTTTCCCTCTCTTTGTTTTTCTTTGTCTCTCTCCAGAGAATATACATGCCCTATGGCAAAACAAACAAACAAACAAACAAAAAGGTATTGGCTACATGAGTACAGACATTTGTCAAAACAGTTCAAACTATATACTAAAAATATAAGTATTTTACTGTAAATTATATCTCAACTTTTTTAAGTCTAAAATTTCTACATTGGGGCTGACAGGTGGCGTGATGGTTAAGGATGCTGGATTCACTCATGGCCTACTGTGGTTCGAGTCCCAGACCTGGCAACTTGCTTTCTCACTTTCTCTCTCTCTCTCTCTCTCTCATTCACTCACTCTCTGTTCCTCTCTAGTCAAATTAGAATAAATAAATAAATAAAATTAAATAAAAATAATTCTTTTTTAAAAATTTCTACATCTAGACTATATTGGCTATATTGTGGTCACAAACAACCCCTACATCTTTTTTTTTTTTTTTTTAAGGTTTTACCATAGGGGATGTGTCTTGTCAAACAGAGACAGTGAGAGGGAAAGTGATAAATCTCCCCCCAGAGGTGGCCACACTGCAATCCCTCCTCTTTCATTCTCCTTCTAGGATTTTGGGCAAACATGCACACCACCTGGTGTAATTTTCAAGCCTCCAGATCCAGGACTTATATCATGGTCAGCCATGCTGGAGTCCAGCACCTTAACCGCTATGCAACCTTCTGACCCCTATCCCCTAAATGACTCAATGAAATTATCACTTATATCTTGCTCAAAGTGTACTTCACGACTGAACAATTCTCCAAGGCATCTTTCTTTCATGATGTGAGAGATCTAGGCTCCTTCTGTCTTATATTTCTGCATTTCATATTTTCTTACCTTGAGAGAAGAAGAAAGACTGGTGACTCACACGAGAATTTATATGATCTCAATAAAGACGAAACATAAGTTTTTATACTTTCTCTAACATCTTGTTGACCAGGATCAGCCATGTGGTCCTGACTAAATACAAAGAGTTGGAGAATGTAAACTCCCTTATACCCATGAAAGAAAGGATAACTGTCTATCGGTGAACACTAGAAATGCCTGCTACGGTCCCCTTCCTTGGCATTCTTCCATCTTAGCAAAGAAGAATCAAGCCTAACTTTCCATAGCTGATTATTACAATTTCATTCCTGTGGTCTTAGTAAATGAAGTGCCTTTCCTTCTACACAGGGAGATTAGTGATTTATTTGTTTCCATTTTCAAACATGACTGAGCTGATACTTCCTGGTAGATGGAAATAAGAAATTCTGCAAATATGCCTGGGAAAAATATACAACAAAAAACAAATCTGTGAAATTAACTGAAAAGCCAGAGTAGATGCACATCCAAGTTCAGCAGGGAGGAAACAAATGGATTGCTGTGGTAACTCCAAGGGACACAGAGTAACAAATGACTGACAGAGCAATCTGGTGCAAAATAAATTATGATTTGGGATAATGGTCATACTGGAATCATACTGCTGTAGAGAATTTCTTGTGAAAGAAAAAGGGAGTGTTCATCTGGTCTACAGTGACAGTTTTCTGCTTGTCAAAAATCTTTATATCCCTAAGACTTTCTGATTTTGTAGGAAGCTCTGAAGAAAGGTCTGCTACAGTACAGACAGAGGAGAAAAAGGGGGGAAGACAAAGACTGTTTTGCAATTACCTTTTCTGTTTGAAATTTGCACAAAAGGCCTCAAACACCAAAACAATTAGAAGAGGAAAAAAGTGTTTGGCAGATCAAATAGGTGAGATGTCAGGGACTCTATTTTTAAAATGTCTGGGAGGCACTGCTGATTAATTTTGGTAAAATTTGAAAAGAAAGCAGGTGCATTTTTTTTAAAACAAGATGTGGGATTTTCTGATCATGTAAGCACCTTTAAAGTTCAGTTATACCAGGAACAGTCAAAATTAGATTGTGTAACTGTTCCCACAAATTGCTCAAAGGTTACCTCTCGTCCAGTAGACAGGGATGGAGGTTGCATAATCACTGAAATTCAGCTCAGAGAGGGAACACATGGAATATTAATATCCCCAAAGAATTTCCATCCACTTGGTAAGAGATGTAGCTTGATTGCAGGATGGGTTAAGAATGTGTAGCACACAAACATATCATCAGTGTTGTTGATCTAGTGACTGCCTTCACTTATTCTAGAAAATTGCAGGAGAATGATTGCAGGGTGCCAAAGAAACGCTGTCAGCTGTGAACCTGATGATTGACGTGGCTTGTTTAAGTGTGCTCAACCGAAAACAATTTGGGGTGGCCAGACCTACCTTTTCATTTTTAGGTGCCATAATTGGCACACCCCATTTACATCCTTGACTGATGGGCAACCCAGAACTATTTCTGTTCTAAGTGAAGAAGAACCCAATTCAAGTTGGCTTTCAAAAGAGAGAGAGAATTATGTAATATATATGTCTAAAAAAATACAGACATAGAGCTTCATGTATAGGTATCTTCAAGCTTTCAAATAATTTGGACATAATCCTCCCCAAATCTTGGCTCTGCTCTCTTCTGTATAGTTTTACTTTCAGTTATGTGTGTTAATGTCAAGATGGTACCAACATGGTACCCATGGCTCCCTCCTTACAGTTTTCAAGTCTGATGAGCAGAAGTTTATTTCCCAACAGACCCTGCTCACATGCCTGAACTTACTCTTCTTGAACCAATAACTCCATCTAGTTATGATGAAATGATTAGTATAGTGAGGAGAAAAAATTACATTGATTGGCTAGATTTGACTAACATGTACCTTCTAAACCAATCATCTATGGCTGATAAGATTCAGTGCTCTGATTGCCCGGGACTGAGTCACATGCTCCATCTCTGAACTGAGTAGATTCCTACCTCAAAAAAGCGTGGAGAAAATCATGGTTCTAAGGATATTCTACGTAGTTATCAGAATAAGCAAAAATGGACTTTGGGTGTGTGTGGGGGGGCGCGTGAACAGGACATACACATAACTATATTCAAAACTATCAGTATGCTTTAGTATTACTTCATGTACATGAAAATATTTTCACAAAAAGCAAAAGTTAGGGTCCTACCTGATTCATAAAATTGTATTAATAGATTCTGAGGGCTGGAAAGAATATCAGAGGCCATAAAATCAATTCTAATAAGTTGCAGCCCTCTTAACTTGGTAAATGGAATGGAAGAAAGCATGTGGCATCCTTGGTAGATCCTTTTACATTCTAGGGTTCAAAAATATTGAGTAGATTAAAAGGCAGGAAAATGTTTACAAGTTTCTTGATGCAATTCAAGATGTTCCTCTTATTCTCTTAAGGCTTTTAAAAGTTCCAACTCAGATGACCAGACAGTGGCACACCTGTAAAATGAGACCCTCTGTGAGGGAGACCCATATGTGAAGGTTGCTGATTCAAGTCTGGAGATATCCCTGAGTACACTGGGCACTCATTTGCCCATTATCCAGTGCTGGGTGAGGCTGAGGGTGGATCATAACATCAAATTCTTATTGGAAATGCTGTATCTCTCTCTCTCTCTCTCTCTCTCTCTTTCTCTCTCTCTCTCTCTCTCCCCTCCCCTTCCCTCCCCTCCATTCCCCTCCCCCCTCTCGCATCCCTGACAAAATAAAACAAAGTTCCAGTTCAAGTAATGACACCATAGGCTATATCGACTAAACTTCCTGCTAATAAGTATAATATCTGAGTACAGTATAAAAAATAACTCTTAGAAGGCTCTAGAAAACAAGAAATTGGGATAACATGAGAGATTTATGGCCCTCAAAAAGGGTGGGGAGCAAACTAGGTGAGATTTACATTACCTGTTTTTCTTACGGGTCCTATCAAGTTTGTAATGCACAAGGTATAGAGCTCACATTAAAAAGTGGCAGTTTTACTGGGATGAAGAGTCAGAGGTTGGAGTTTGGAACTGCAAGAACAAACTGAAAATTGAGGAGACAATTCCCAGAATTGCCACAAATAGCATATTCCTCATATCTGTGCACAATTGCCTTGGCTGTCTCCTGACCTTCATATGATTGGAGCAATACTCCCAGGAACACAGCAGATAGCAACAACTGCCCAAAGGCTAAAGTGTTGAGCAGAGAGTTAGCAGCTACTGGTAATAGAGAGACAGAGTTTGATCTTCAAAACTCACTAAGTCACAGGAGTTTGTTTAATACCCTGAGTTATTCATGGAAACCTTAGAAGAGCCACACCTTAAAAATAAGGACTATACTCTAGGAATAGGGACCAGGCCCTAGAAATAAAGAAAAAAAAATAGATATGTCCTAAGAAAACCTAAAACCAAGCTTCTACAAAATCAAGATTATTCCTCAGTAACTTAACTGCCTGTTACAGTAGAAAAGTTTTGTTATCTTCTGAAAATCAAACAGCTTTCAGAAGATAACAAAATCTAGAATCTCTATAGTTTATCATTTACACTTTCACTATACAATAAAAAATTGCCAGACATGCAAAGAATCAGGGAAATGTGATCCATAATAAAAGGAACAAAATCAATAAAAGCAGACCTATAAATGAATGAGATATTGAAATTAGCAGAGAAAGATTTTAAATAATTATAAGTATATTAAAATAATAAAGTTGAGAAAATATAAAAATAAGTAAAGATATGTTTTAGAGGAGATATAGAAACAATAAACATTGAAATATTAGAATTTAAGGAACACAGTACTTGAAATGGAAAATTCAGTAAGATGGTGCTGTAGACTAAGTGTTCATGTCTTCTCCAAATGTATATTTTGAAGCGTAAATAACAGTGTGTTGGTATTTGAAGAAGAGGTCTTTGGGAAGTGATTAGATCATGACCCTTTACCAATGCAATTACTGCCTTTATAAAAGGGACCCCAGAGGACTCATTTCCCTTTCCTCCATGGGAGGATACAGCAAAAAGCCATCTCAGAACTAGGAAGCAAGCCCACCTCAGATACCAAATTTTCTGGTGGCACCTTGACTTTGAACTTCTCCAGCCTCCAGAATTGTGAAAAACAAATGTATGCTGTTTGTAAGTCACCCTGTTTATTGTTATAGCAGCTTGGAAGGACTGAAAGGGATGGCCTTAATAACCGAGTGCAAGAGGAGGGTATGGAATGGGGAGGTGTGAGAGGGAGGGAATCAAGGGGGAGAAGAATGAAGCAAATATTTAAGGAACTCAAAATGGAAAGAAATTGGTTGATTATAATGTGTGTGGTAATATCTTTTTTTTTTTTTTTTGAGAGCTTTTTGCTATAGGGCACATGCGCTCGCCAGACAGACAGAGAGAGACAGAGAGACAGAAAGCGAGAAATCACCCCCCAGGGGAGATGGCCATGCCGCAATCCCTTCTCCTCCATTCTCCTCTCGGGATCTTGGGCACACATGCACATGCGCCCGACATGAGTTTAAGCCACCAGACCTGGGACTAGAACTGCGGTCAACTACGTGGAAGTCCAGCGACATAGCCATTAAGCTAACTGCTGGTCCCTGTGGTAATATCTTTGACTGAAGCAATATACAGTGTATCCATTATGGGAAAATTTACTTGGTATGCTGTAATGATACACAGTGATTGAATGTAAAAAATAATAACAATATATAATCAATTGAACAATTCGGAAGAAAAAAAAATCTGTAAACTTGAAGACTAAAGTCCAGAGAGAAAGAAAAGGATTCTAAAAACAAATGAACAAATATAAAGTCTCTGTGAGCTATGGACCATTTAAGTTGTCTAACATATGTGGTTTGGAGTCTGTGAAGGCAAGGAGAGAAAAAAAGGACAGGCAACATCTGTAAAAATAATAGCTGAGGTCCACACATGGTGGCACAGCCGTAGTGCACTACTTCACAAAGCTGGAGCTGTGTGGAAGATGAGGGCTTTTTTTCTGGGTCTACCTGTGCACTCTCGGTGCCTGTGTATGCCTGTGATTATGGCTAGCTGGGAAGGTTGATGGATATCAATCTTGGTATGAGACTCTGTTGAGGTTGCTTCTCTCTCTCTCTCTCATAAAATAAATAAACCTTTAAAAAATGAAGAGTAGCTTTTTTTTTAATTTGATGAAAATAACTGTTTCTAGAACCAAGACATTTGAGAAATTTAATAACTATGAAGAAGGGGTTGGTAGGGGCATGGTGGTTAAGGGTGCTGGACTCCCACATGACCAACTGTATTTCAAGCCCTGGACCCAGTGACTTGCTTTCTCACTTTCTCCTTCTCTCTCTATTCCTCTCTGGACAAATTAAAATAAATAAATAAATTTCAATAAAATAATTATTTAAAAAATTTATAATTACAAAGAAAAACAATTTAGCCACATTGTAATCAGACTACTGAAAATAAAAGATAAAGAAAAAAATCTCTTTTTTTTTGAGAGTTTTTTTTTTTTATATAGGGCGCGTGCTCTCACCAGAAAGACAGAGAGAGACAGAGAGAGACAGAAAGCGCAAGAAATGACCCCCCAGGGGGATGGCCACGCCGCAATCCCTTCTCCTCCATTCTCCTCTCGGGATCTTGGGCACGCACGCACACGTGAGTTTAAGCCACCGGGTCCAGGACTCAAACCGCAGTCGGCTACATGGGAGTCCAGCGAGATAGCCATTACATTAACTGCTGGTCCCAAGAAAAAAATCTTTAAACCAGACTGGGAGAGAGGAACATGCTTTGTATGCAAGGAAACAACAAAAAGTAATGGCTAACTTCTCATCAGAAACAACGAAGACCAGAGGATACCCGAAACAAGACATTTGAGGAAATGAAAGATCATAAAAGTTTATATCTAGTGAAAATGTCTTTCAAAATAAAGGTGAGGGCCAGCAGTGGCATGGAGGGTAAGGCACTGAATCCCATACGCCCTATTGCATGGTTTAAGTGCCAGCCTGGCAGCTTCAAACTCATGCTGGGTGCATACGCATGCATGCCCCAAATCCCAAAAGGAAACTGGAGAAGGGGTGGCAGCATGGCCATCTTCACTGGGGGTGTAGGAGTTTCTCACTCTCTGTCTCTCTCTCTGTGTCTCTCCAGCAAGCACATGCACCCTATAGCAAAGTCTAAGAAAAAAAGAAAATTATGCTGGTGTGTGCATGCATACCCAAAATACTGAGAGGAGTCTAGAAGAGAAGAGATTGCTGGGGGTGGTCATGCCTTTGAGGGTGATTTATCAGTTTCCCTGTCTGTACATTTGTGAGTGTGTCTCTCTCACTCTCTGGAGAGTGCATGTGCCCTATAGTGAAAACCAAGAAACAAAAACAACAAAGGTGAAATAGACATTTGTAGCTATTTTCATGAAAATTTCAAGAGAAAATTTGTCACCAGTAAATAATAAATGCTGAAAGAAAAAAAGCCAGATGGAAATTCAGATCTACAGGAAGAATTAAAAGCACTGGAAATAATAAACATGTGGGTAAATATAAAATTAAAGTTTTTTTCTTAATTTATTGAAAGCATATGGACAATTTGACTGTGTCTCTCAAGGTATTCATCTGCCCATGAATCTACTGCCACTCTTAAGTCATAAATTGTTATGTCTGCCTAGAGTTGCTTAGATCCATGTCTTGAATTGATAGAAATAAAAACTCTTTGGGAATCTGTTTGGATAGCTCTCTTCTTGATGGAATAAAAGTAAAAACATGCCATATGCTAAAGGGTACCATAAGTTCTCAAGAACATTATAACATGGGCAGAGATCAAAACATAACACACAATGTAAGGACCTAGCTCTAGATAATTGTCCTGCATCACACCTGGGAGCTCAGTGATGACTCCGTGGACTAAGAACTGGAAACAGGAGAAATCACAAAGATTAAACAAAACTACTTTCTTTGAGTGTGGATTACACAAAGTTATTCACTCAATATTCAACACTCATTTACTGAACATCTACCATGTGGCAGGTGTGTAAGTGTACTGTGGGAGTAAAGACGTGAAGCACTCGTAATCCTAATGATATTTTAGAAGAGATATAGCCACAAATAAGTCTAATATAAAGAAATAATAACATTAACTTTCATAAAAATAAAAATTATAGTAATAGCCAGGCACTCTGCTAAGTACATGATATGTATTCACAGTATCCTCAGAAGAATGACTACTATTCCCATTTTCGCAAATGAGGAAATGGAGAATCTTGAAGTCTCACCAATTAGTAAATGATAGAGCTGACATTTGAATTCAAGTGCTTGCCTCCAACACCGAGTTGGTCATTACTATATCCAGGGCCTTACAGGGGATGCAGATAGAGTTTGGTGGGATTTGAAGAAAGAGACTGCTTCCCCCAGGACAGTCATGGAAACCTCTGTGGAGAAGGGGCATATGAGTAGACCCTGATAGAAGAATATGGACTCTCACAGACAGGCATTCGTGAAGAAGTAATAAGATCTCGGGAGTAGCGGGCACCAAGAGTAGGAGTACTGAGTTAGTAAGGACCTCTGGCAAATGAGGATGTGCCAAGTTCAGCTCCCAGCCCAGTAGTTCCCATGGGGCAGGTAGATCTTGACTAAATCCATAACAGATGAAAATATAAACCAACTTAATCTTTTGTTTTTATTGCAATCACTTGGTTGTAAAGGCATTTTCCTTCCCTACTATGGAAATGAGATCTGTGGAATTGGAATAAATGTGTCAAATGCGAACCCTATTTGGCAAGGCCTTTCTTCACCAGAGACAGGTGACTTAGACAAATGTGATGGAAGAGAGGACTATAGTGAAGCAAAAGATAGAAATCTGACCATCACTCTCCCCTGTTACAAATGCCAGTCAACTGTGTCACTAGTGTTAACATAAAGACCTGTACTAATTTCTAATTCTGATGCATTTGTGTAAATAAATCTAGTCACTAGAGACAGAAACCAGAAGCCACCTGAATCTCTCTCTTGCCATTTTCAAATCACATCAAGCATTTCACATCACCTCAAGCACCAAGTCTTAGTAGTATTAATTGATTTAAAACAAAAAAATTCCCATTTCTTCCTTTATATTCAGAGACTACTCTCTCTGCCAATGATCAGTCCCATAACTCTAAATGCCAAGGCCGCCTAAGTGATTTTCTTGCTTCTAGTCCATTTCCCATTACTCCATCCTGTCTGCTCTGCCAAACTGGCCTTCCCTAAACGTAAAGTGATTTCCATCTTCCATTTGAAGCCCTTCAGTGACTTCTCATTGCACACGAGGTAGATTTCATGGTGTGATCTCCAATGACCTCACTCCTACCTGCTCCCCACACTACCTACTACTCCTGGAACAAACCCCGGGACCTCCTTAGGTCCCTTCGTATAACCATTGGATCATACTGTTATATACTGTATGACACACTGTAACCTTCCCTGAGAAAGCTTTTCCTTCATATTTACCTGAAGGACCTGGCTATAGTATCTCTCTTTTTGAAGGATGCAAGAGAAGCTTCACTTTACTTTCCCCCTTAGGCGTCCACTGACTCTTGGACTTAAAGTCACCATAGCACATGCCATGCTCTAGCATAGCTATAATACAGCAGATGGGCTGGTGTTCCTAGTAAAATGAGAGCCTTTGCCCTTTGCTTTTCCTACCTATCCCTATCTTTTCTCCCCACCCCTACCCTGACCCATGGCAACTCAAGCATCCCTTTTTGATCATTCTCCCAGAGTTGTCTTCCATATGACAGACTCTGAAAAAGACTTCTATTCCTTCTCTCTGACCAAGTATGAATTTCCTGAAAGGCACACACTCCTTCCCTCACGTTGGGTCTACCATTCCCAGGCAGCATCACTGCATACAAGCAATGGTAAGGAAAACATTAGCAGAAGCCGCTAGGGTCAGTCAGTGGAGAAGGCTACTTCAAAACATGAGCCTTCTGACCACCAGAAATTCCTGTTTCCAGGTCCTGCTCTAGAATCATGGAGAGAGATTCTTGCTCCTCTTGGAGGTCTCCAATGAGTGGATGTTGCTCATTTTGTCAGCTCAAATCATTCAATAGATTCTTACCTCATAACTGAGAGGTGCCAGGTATGAGATTATCAGTCCCTGCCTTCTCCAAACATTGATCCTGAGAAGATGATAGGATGTCATGAAATAGTGTTGCTAAGGAGACATCAAGAGAAAAAGAATGTGTGGAGATGTTAGTGACTACTAATAGGAAAGAGGTCTTTATTTAAATATTTCGGAAAAATTCAGTTAAAAGTCAATAATTTTCACTCTTCAACATCTTGGAGACTTTAAAATGCCAGTAACTGAATCGCTGTAAGAAGAGTTCAGTTTGCAGCATTCTCCTAACTTATTGACACAAAATCCCTTTGGAGGATCATCTCTTTGGATGGTATTTCACCAAATACACTGTAAGAAATAGTTATAGATCACTACAATGTAGTATCCCAGTGCACAAATTACAGAAGAGGATCACGAGGGAAAAAGATGACTAGGGTGATATCAGAAACAGGTTCTCCCCACATACGTGCCTAATTGGGGTGTTGGAAGAATATCATCTGAACTGAGCTAAGGAAAAGCATTCCAGATACTTGTAACAACTTGCATGAAAGTTTGGATGTATGAAACACTGCCATAGAGTTAGAGAGAATTGCAAGTCATTCTATATTATTAGAGTGTAAAATGCTAGGGAGCATAAGACAGAGGGAGGTGAAACTGAACAAGCCTATGGCTGACAGATGACAAAAAAAACTTCCAAACCAGGTAAGAGCTTTGAGTTTAACTACTGATTTGTTGTATGGATTTCCTTAATGGCTAATGACACTCATTCATCTATTATTTTATCCATTTACTCAACCAAAATTTAGTAAACATCTGGAAGGTTCCCAGCTCCAAAGAGGGGAGGAATCTGAGGAGAATTCAGGAGAGATGGGAGAACTGTCACTGGCTAGAATTTGTAAGCTCCACAGGACCTGCATAACTCCCCCAAACCCAGTTTAATCAACCATGACCACCACCATGCTATCTCATTCCTTATACCCTTGTGTGGGAGGAAAGTGGCCCAACCTCTTCAAATATCCTCAGGCCTAGAATGAGCAGATGAGGCCACCAAAGTCTGTCATATCAGCTAGAGCAAAATTAATGACCTGGATCATGTCACCAAGAGGGTGACCTATTGAAATAATTGAAAGGCGACTTGCCTTAGAGAGAAGAATACTGGGAAGGCAGATGTGAAAATAAAGCTTAAAGATAAATAGTACTAACAGCAACAGCCTTAATGACCTCAGCCCAGCATTGTAGAGATGACAAGAGATTCACAGCAGAAAAAGCTAGTGATTTATGGAGCACATGCCAGAAGGGTCCGGACCAGTGGCAGAGAAGTGAGTCATTTTAAGCCAGGAATTATCTGTCAAGGCAGGATGCTATCTTCGAAAAAACAAATATTGGTGGGCCAGCCAGGAGGGTGGTTGTTAAGAGAGCTGGATCCCATATGGCTGACCACATGGTTCAAGTCCCAGATCCAACAACCTGAAAAACATACCAGGTACCCAAAATTCTGAGAGAAGAATGGAGGAGAAAGGATTGTAATATGGTCATTTCTCCTTTCCATCCCATCATGTGTCAAGTGCACATGTCCTATAGCAAAATTTTTAAAAAATGGTGGCAAAGTGATTGGTGGTAGGCAAAAATACTCTCTCCTGTTTACCCAGGTGATTGCAAACATATTCTACCTGGGCGTGGTAGCGCCCGCCCTATGGCAAACAGATTCTACCTGATGGTCAATTGGAACATATCCATTAGCTCCCTAATAAGGGTTGGGATCAGACAAGCTGAAGATGGTAAGACAATGAGTCAAAGGAAGGCACTCGATTACATGGGCCAGCCACATGGAGCCAAAAGGCCGAGCTGGCATCCTCCAGTTCTGTTTCTGTCTATTCTGCAATTTCTAAAGTGAAGGAACACTTTTCCCTATTTCCAAGTCTGTGCATACTGGATCCCACTGAAAGCATGAGAGTTCTTATCTGCATTTCTTCATGTCAAGTGAGAGGCAGTGACACTTGACACCTTAGAGCCTCTTGGGTTTGAAAATTACCTAATGGGCAAAAAGAAGTGAAATACCAGCATAGATGAGGCAACAGGAGAGTCCCAGAGTATGTTCTGAGAACACTGGCCTTGAGACTTCCCTGCCAAACAGGCTTCCATGTTTATAGTGAAAAGAGAATGTACTATATCTTTCAGGATGCAGAAGAATTCTGAATAGGAGAACGAGTGGATACCACAGGATGGAAGGATGAGGGTACATTGGAGGCTGTTCAGAGACAGTTAGTTCTCAGTAAAAATGAATAAAAGACCAAGAACTTTCCACACTCTTCACTCATAAAACGTGCCTCTGTCCTTCCCACACCAGCAGTGTACATTTTTGCTGTTAGAAAGAAAAACAATTCAGATAATGCAGCTCTATGAGCCTTTACTAGAAGTCCCTAACAGTGGTTTGCCCTTCTAGCTTGCTGATCAGAACATAACTGCACAGTCCAAAGAGTTGTAAGTTTCCTATACTACAAGCTCTGCTGATGTGATGTCTCAGACTTCAGCTAATTGAAGAAAGGCTCTTCCAGCCACCTACATTTGACCTCTGATCCTGCACAAACAGGTAAGTCTTACTTGCTCCCCTACTCATCCATGGAAAGCGTGAATACCTATATGTAAGTCATTGGGCTGTGGGTGTGGCAGGCACAGTGGGCCATACTCTGGGCACCATGTGTGGTGATCGGTTATGTGCTTATGTCCACTTTCAGTGGTTTTCCTAACTCATTTGCAGGAAAGCTAGGGTAATCTATATACTCCAAATCTCTCTATACAGATTTCATCCTAACACATTTGCTTTCCATATAAAGTTTTAATGTTCAAGATGGTTGCTCTTAGCTCAGAGTTGGCTCTCACTCTGGATTTTGTGTTCTCTCACTGTGGCTACTGGAAATTCATAGCAATTCTTTCTAAAATAAAACCTCTGCTTGGTACTCTTCTCTCCACTCAAGGTCTGTGGTTATAAAAGGGGTCTGAGAACTGGCAGCACAATGATGTACTAACAACCGAACTAGGTTTGACCAGAAGAACACTGCCTTCCCACCACTGAAAGATCCCCAAAGGTCCTTACAGCATGCATGTATCTTTTTCTTGTTGTATCTTGCTTTCCCTCCATGCCTATTTCAGTCACCAGGTCCATTCTTTTAGGCCATTGAAACTTGTCCAGCAGTGGGCATACCACCCAACTAGAGTCAAGGTGACATGATCACCTTGTGCAGGTAAATACAATGAGAGAATTTTTAAAGTTAATTTATAAATGACATGAGAGAGTGACAGAGAGGGACGAGAGAGAGAGAAACACTCCCAAAAGGTCTCGACACCATGATCCACCTCCAGTCACTGCCAACCCAGATCACAGGCACACATGCATGCCCACTGTGCTCAGGGAGGTCCTCGGAGGCAAATCCAGGACTGTTCCCACATGGATTCAATTATGACATCACTGCATCGACACCTGGCCCCAATACAATGAAACCGTGTATAATAAAGGAGCAGCAGCTGCCTCTCCCTTCACTGAGGATGTCTCTTTACAAACACAATTGGTAGGTTAGACCTTATAGTAAGGAATTAGATAAACCCAGTCTCTGGATTTTACAATGCAAGGGCATAGACCTGATCCTGGGACTATAAACGCATACCTCCAAAACTGGCTCAGGAGTCTCTTGGGAAATGTACAGAAGGTTATTACAGAGTGCATTCATTGTCTCTCATTTTCATTTTTCTTCTACTTTACTGTATTGTGTGTTTTTACTATATAAAGTGAAATTCAGCCCAGATTGTGGTAGTATCCTACAGACTACTTGTATACATGTAATCTGCATACACAAAAATAAACTATGTTTTCTCCCTATTCTATATTGGTATGGGATGGTCTTATTTTAAGAGAGATTTTTGCTATAGGGTGTGTGCACTTGCCAGAGAGATAGAGCGACAGAAAGAAAGAAATCACCCACTAGGGGGATGGCCATGCCACAATCCCTTCTCCTCCATTCTCCACTTGGGATTTTGGGCATGCATGCACACACTCCCAGCATGAGTTTTAAGTCACTGGGTCTGAGACTCGAACCATGGTCGACTACGTGGGAGTCCAGCGACGTAACCATTATGCCATCTGCTGGGTCCTGGATGGTCTTTTTTATTGGAGGATGTTTTTATTTACCCAACAGCCCTTTTGCTGAAAATGCTGGCACAGAGACCCTAACTCTCCTCCATATTTAAACCTGAAAGGATGAGCTATAGCTGTTTTTCTGCCCTGAGAGAAGCAGCTGCCTGAGAACAGGCCAACACTAAGGAATTGGGACTGAAAACCCGAGAAGAGGAAACAGCATTATGATAACTTCACTGAAGTCCCTGGGTCTAGCCGTACCTGACTAATGCTGCACTTTTAACATTCAGTAAGTCAAAATGGTCACTTTATGGTTAAGTAAATTAGGTATAGTTTTCTACCTTTTGCAAGAGAAAGCATCCTAGTAGGTTTAATGCTCAATTGTAAGCATTTTAAATGTGTATCGTAAGTTGGAAGAGCTCTCTCAACACAGCCTTTCCCTCTTTCCAGAACCTTATATGTTGCTTCCATTGGTAGATATACAACCAAGGCATGCTCACACCATGTGGTAATCTTGCTGCACACTCCATTTCCATACAGCCCTGCCAACCAACAAGCACTTCCTATGTCCCCTCTCATCCGTCTCCCCATCAAGGCAACCACTGAACCCCAAAGAACAAACTTGTACCTCTTTTCCTCAAGTACCCTCTAGACCAAAGTCAGCTCTTATGTCTGTAAATCAATACACTCTTCTTTAGGCTAAATTTCTAGTTATTTATGCACTTGTTACACAATCATTTCTTATTTAAAACCAACTCAATAAATGGGTAGTTAATGATTGTTAATGAACAATGATCTTGTTTTACCTTATTATGGTGCTGTTGGTCTTGCATCCCTACAAGTGCATCAACGTATGACTTAGGTTCTCTGTAGACAATTACATGGAATATTAGGTTCAAGGATGAAGTGGAAGATTGTTCTTCAGTTAGGAGGCTAAAAAACACTGGTTTCCAGTATGGCCCAAAATACATGGGCTCTTTGTGAGCCTGTCAGTGTACAAAAGACACTTTCAGGAACTGTGCAGATAAGGAAACAGCTTGGGCTAGAAGTTCTGTGCTTCTTCCTAGTAAAGAAAAAGAAGGAAAAAATCAAAACAGTTTTAATTGAATGCAAGTTTGAGAGTAAAGTAATCTCTATGTTAAATTTCTGTTCTGACTCTTACTGTTTGAGCTTGAGCAAGATAATTCTCTGCATTCCTTTCCTCATAAGGTGAAATTACCACCTGCCTAAAGTGTATGGATCTTTTAGTTCCCAGACAAGTATCTGGCACATCATGTTGAAGAAATACTAATAACAGTTGTTACAATAATATCCTCATTACTCTGATTATTTCTTTCTGTGGCTTCTGGCTCAATGATTGTCCTTCTCAGGGATGAGCAGAAAATGCTACCAATTCCAAACGACACAGCTGAGGATGCTCTTGAGTTTGTGTCTTACTTTTTGTTCCTCCAAAGATGCCTGCCAGTCAGATTATTTTCCAAGAACAGAACTATTGTAAAAGAAGGCTAAAGCGCAACCATTCATAGAACAAAAGCAAACCAGTAGCCAGCCTACAACTTCTCATTGATTTGGCTTAAAAGTTCTCATACCGGGCTTTCTCGCAGAGGACTGCACCTGTGTGGGTATCCAACAAATGTTCTACTGGGAATCGTGCAAACTGCTGCGAAGTCCCCGGGAGCTGAGTCTTTTGGGGAAACTCTGTCTCTTCCTGCTGAGCTGCTCACAATCCTTGGACTAATTCTAGAGGGTAAGAGTAGGATCTAGACACTCACATCAAAACTTCCCTAGATTGGGTAGTCCAAGGGAGGTCAGGAATAATTGGAAGTGAGGTCAGGAACACAGCAAGAAACAAAGGCCTTGCAGGAATTGTTTCATGCTGTAATCCTGTGCCCCATTAAGGGTGTTATAACTCTTCATCCAAGTGTAGTATCTTCTCTGAGACTGCATCAAGGTTGAAGGGGTAATGAAAGGAGCACAGGATCCCAGACTCACTGTTAATTAATTGTGAGACCTTGGACAAATCACCATATAACTTCCAGGCTTCAGGCTCCTGTCTGTTAAATGAGGAAACCGGGCTAGACCAATGCTTTATGTTTTTCTAATGGTCAGGTTCCTGGTATCCACATTTGTAACCAACAGCCAAGAATGAGTCAGCACACCTGCAACAACTACTTGTCCTTAAGAAGGAGCTGCTCAGCTGCAAATGTCTCCCAAGTCAACTCCTGTGGAATTAACACAGGGTATGGGTTGACTACTGGGTCCCCAGAGAACTTTAACCCAGTGACTTGGAAAGGTCTATGAATGAGCAAGTAAGAACTAATATCTAAAGAAGACAAATTACCTGGTGGGGTCCTTTCCTTTGCAGTGATCAGAAATATCAGGTTGTTGGAAAAGTCATGACATGTTTTTTTTTTTTTTTTCTTTTTCTAGGTGAAAATGCATCATGACTTTTCCAACAACCCAATGGTATATAAACTTTTAGCAAGACTATTAATAGTAGTAATAGCCCATTTTGAAGAAACAGACTTCTTGGGACCAGCAGCTAGCGTAATGGCTATGTCGCTGGACTTTCACATAGTCAACCGCGGTTCGCATCCCAGACCCAGTGGCTTAAAACTCACACCGGGCGCGTGTGCGTGTGTGCCCAAGATCCCGAGAGGAGAATGGAGGAGAAGGGATTGCAGCGTGGCCATCCCCCCTGGGGGATGATTTCTCGCTTTCTGTCTGTCTCTGTCTGGTGAGCGCATGGGTCTTTTGGAAAAAACTCTAAAAAAAAGTAAAAAAAAAAAAAGAAGCAGACTTCTGAGAAGAAAAAGACCTTTACAACACTGGTTGATAGACTGTTGAGTAATGTCATAATTAATGTTGCTAGAGTAACCATTAAAATAGCATAATTATGCTAAATAGTTTGTAAAGAAAGAGAAAACAAGCAAGTAATGAAACACACTTTTGACTTGAACTGGTGGGTAATTATGCCCAGATAATTTATGCCAATAACTCCTTGCAAACCCATATCAATTTGAATTCCTATCTGCTAAGGGTCTTTCTCATAAGTTAATTTGATAGCTATTTTCATTTTTCTTCTTTTGGGGGGTGGTGGTGGTGTAAGTGATAGGACAGGCTGCTATCTGGGCTAAATACAAGAGATGAGGGGTGGGCAAAGTGGAAAATGTCCATCAACCATATTCTCATTTCAGGTTAGGAAGCCTGGCTAAAGATAAATTTTGGAAATTTTGGAACCAGAATCTACCCCTGCAGTTTTCCAGTATGCAAGCTTGGATTTTCTGCTGGTCACCTCAAGTTCTTCCCTTCAAACTCAAAGGTCTTACAGGTGCCATGAGGACTGACTGATGGAGTTGTGCCTGTGATAAATTGTGCAGACTGTTTTATAGGCAGCTTTTTCTCTATTAGCATAACAAGAATATTTTCATGCTAAACCACTTTATACAAGAGATGATCATTTTTATTAAGAAAAGCACGTAAGCCTACCTCTAGTGGTACAAGGAGTCAGGAACTGCTGTACAAGGGTAGGACTGGGTTCAGGTCTGAGATCAACCTAAATAGAATGGGCACAGTAGGACATGCCTGTAATCCTAGCTAGCTGGGAGACCAGGGCAAAAGAATAGAAACATGGTAAGAACCCATCAAGAATGCCTGTGTCCCTCTTTTTCTCATAAAAGAAGAAAAAGAAGAGCACATATTCATTTGTATGAAAAAATTCTGGAATAATACATGTAAATAAAAGAATGTTCATCTTAACATAAGATTTTTTGTTGATTTTATATGTTTTTCTACTTTGTATTTTTACAGGAGTACTGGGCGATCAGACCCAACACTCATGCTGGTTCCTGTCTGAACCAGCACACAAAGAAAAGAAAGGCAGAAAAATGGAGAGGATAGTAAGCAAAGCTTATTAGGGAAAGAGAAGAAGCTTCCAATGTGGTAGAAAGGGGCCCAAATTGATTTCCAAAAAGGAGCTGGGATGAGGCGTTTTCATCCCAGCAAGGAGGGACCTGTGCATGTATTTTCCTCGTGGGCATTACATATTCGTTGATTTACATCATGCCTCTCCTATGTGGGAGTGGGCTCACAAACCACAAGACTTTAGACATTTAGACCCTAGTTAATCAACATTCATCAGATCTTTGCTGAGGTCCGTGACCCATAAACTTTCTAATTTTTATCATGTTTCCCACAAGTCTAAGACAAAGCTTTGTTCTTTGATATATTTTTCCCTTGTGCTTCTGAAACGTAAACTCATTTAGATCCCCTTATTTTGCAGGTGCAAGACTGCATGTTATGTTCCCTTCTCAAATGAAAGCTCCTGGTGAGTTAATGTTGAAGGTCCTTTGATCTCTTGCTCTCCTGACCAAGAGAGACTACACTCTTTATTTGGAATGTAGCAATGATATGGAAAGTGTTAGTTTCAGCTGTCATTATCTCAAGCTTGTTGTAAGCAGCTCTGACTGCAAGCAGTTCTGTGTGAGCAAGCAGTGATAGCTAATAATTGATTTCTAGTGAGAGCTGTGAATAATTTTATTAAAAAGCTTGACCAGAGCGACTCCATCTCGTAGTTGATCCCATCTCACAGATCTATACCCCAGCTATATGTATGTGCACCTATCTCCTACCTCAGTATTTTTCTGTGCTTTCAAGGTTTTATTACTTTTGCATCAGAAAAATTATTTGCTAAACAAATGCTATCTTTGTAACTTTTTTATATTTTCTCTACTACTACTCTGTTTTGTTCCATAAGTGAGAAGAGTTTATATCAATAAAAGAGAAATATTAGATCTTAAATGATCTTCCCCTCTTACACCCTCAAGTCAATCAAAGATCAGTTTCCCAGCTTCTTCACAGTTCAATAAATAAGACAAAATAGCCAAAGGTAAAGTTCCCACAATCTGCATCTACAGACTTTACTGTAGGAATTTTTCATTTTCTTCTTAATCTACCCTTTTATTGCTCTTCACCCACATCTCAACAGACGCATTACCTCTTCAGTATAGTCTGGCTTTTGTTTTCATGTTAACTTTGCCTTGCTTCTCATCTCACTCTGTTGTGAGAGTCACACTTTCTCATTGAAGTTGCATTCTACCCACTCATTCAACTCAGAGCTCACTCTCCTAAGAACAACTATTTTATCCAAGTAAGTGGTAAGGACAAGTGACAAATATGCCCTATTCCTTAAATAATGTGATTTACACAGCCTTCCTGCTGAGTACCATCCACTCCTGGAATGCAGAAGTAATTGTGGTAGCTAGAAAAACAGTACTTCCCTTTGGCCCTCTGCCTCCTTGTTTTCTTACACTGTAATCTTTATAATGTAGTGTTCATTCAACAACCTGAAATCCTTTTCTTTCTTGGAATCTCAAAACGCCTTCTGTGTTTCAGCAAGCCAGATCTTGAAGCAAGGAAAAGTCCCCATTGGTTGCTGGATGAATTTGTGTTTCCAAGGATTTTGGATGTTAAACTATTCTGGCCTAAAATGGCCCTGTACTCTTCACATTTGGACCCTCTGGATAAGCTGAAATTGTACCTGTTAAGACTGTTTTTTTGTTTTGTTTTGTTTTGTTTTAATATATATTACGAGCTGATTACTAAGTTACAGCCAGTCACATTAGTCACATTTCAATCGGTCATAGAAAGCCCACCTTTTAGGCTGTTTGTGCAGCCTACCTTTCACCTGTAAGCAATGATCTTTACTTCACTCCCTCACCTTCGCTTTTGTACTACACCCTCCCTTCTTTATGCACACACACTTTCCCGTTCACCCACATATATTACCTGTAAACCACACAGCTAGCTGTAGTCTCTTGGAAGCCATCTTCCAAGAGGCTGCAAGATTTAAATCGCCCACCCTTTGTTTAAATAAACTCTGTTAAATTTTGGTTTGTCTAAATTTGTTTTTAACATGGATCAGATATACTGACTGGAACTGACTTAAGGCAAAAAGGAGTCTGAAGATTGCTTTATTTTATTTCTGATACCTAGTGCCCAATTACAGATGGTATTAACTTATGGTGATTTGACTGATGGTTTTTTGACTTTACAACAGTGGCATAAAAGTGGTATGTATTCAGTAGAAACTGTACTTAGAATTTTAATATTTTCTTCAGACTAAGAATATGTGGTACAATACTCTCTTGGGATGCTGGGCAGCAGCCACAAAGTCGCAAGGATTACAACTGACACTCTACACTATGAATTGTGTTGTCAGATAATTTTGCCTAACTATGTATTAAGCATGTTTAAGATAGGTTAAGCTCTGAAGTTCAGTAGGTTAGGTGTATTAGATGCATTTTTTATTTGTGTTATTTCACGTTAGGATGTGTTTATTGGTACATACCCCATCATTAAGACAGAGGGCCATCTACATATGGCAGCTCCAGACTGAGCCAGCATGTAGAAGCCAGAAATGGTGCTCTAAATTTATTGAGGCTCTTTATCTAATTCTTTGCTATAAACATAGTCTCCCTTTAGCCCAAAGGTTTACAAATTTGGCCTCACATTAGAATTGTGGGGGGGGGGGGGGGGGAGGCTTTAAGAAATCCTGCACTCAACTTGTTTCCATACCATTTACATCAGTTTAAAAACTATTAATGCCTGGAGGTGGGTCCAGGCAACATTTTAAAGCTCAGCAGGTGATCCCACTATATACCAAGTTTGAAAAAACTAGCCTGAGGCTGTAATTGTCAATCAGGGATGCATCTTGGAATCACCTAGAGATCTTTCAAAAATTCTCTCAGGAATACCTAAGACCAGTCTGTTTCTTTTTGTTGTTTGTTTTTTTATGGGGGGGGGGGTAAAGAATTATTTTTTTATTTAACTTTATTATTTTAATTTGACCAGAGGGACAGAGAGAATGTGAGATAACAGGGTGCCAGTCCAGGACTTCAACCATGGTCACCCATGTGGGAGTCCAACACCCTTAACCACCACACCATCTGCCAGCCGTCCTGAGACCAATCTTAATTGTGACTTATCACAAGCTCTAGGAGTGGGTCAGGTGTCAGTGTTTTTCAATGACCCCCAGATAATGCTAACAAGCAAAGAAATCTGAGAACCACTTCTCCCCACAAATTCTTTCATGAAAAACATAGGGAAATCTATGTTGCCCCCTTACTTTCTTTCTCTTTTTTTGGAGAGGTTTTTGCTATAGGGCGCGTGCGCTCGCCAGACAAACAGAGACAGACAGATAGATAGAAAGCAAGAAATCACCCCCCAATTACAGATGGTATTAACTTATGGCCACACCGCAATCCCTTCTCCTCCATTCTCCTCTCGGGATCTTGGGCACGCACACACACACACACGCACCTGGCGTGAGTTTTAAGCCACTGGGTCCGAGACGCGAACTGCGGTAGACGGTAGACTACGTGGGAGTCCAGCAACATAGCCATTACGCTAACTGCTGGTCCCTCCTTACTTTCTGACAATAGGAAAAGTGGTTCCCTTAGATGACCTTCCCCACTGAACTTAATTCCTCGAGGGTAATTCTGTCTCTCTTTTTTTTTTCTTTATGATAGAGCATGTTAGAGTGATCATTCCAATATGTTAGGGTGGTCTTGGTCACAGGCTGTGGAGAATTCACAAACTCAGAAAGAAAGCAGGTAGAAAAGAATTCACTTTCCAGGGGAAGGAAAGAACTGGATGCAGAGTAGCATCTGCCCTGAAGGATGGGAACAAGTAGTTTTTATTGGGACTTAAGGGAGGTTATGGTTGGGTAATTAGGGTGATCCTTGGATGAGATGCCTGTAGCTCTTTCATAATCTCTGGACTATTTCATGGATATCTCTGATTGTCATATTTGACCACTCTGATCCACCCATATATTTGGAGGTTTGTTGATGTTTCAATGTCAACAAGAGATGGGTCTCCATTTCTATATCTGAAGAAACTTAGAAAAGCAAAAGTTTCGCCATCTCTGGTGAAGTCTAGGAGGGGCCAGCTAGCCTGGAAAGAAAAAAGAAGGAAGGAGAATGTTTGAAGCTAGGAGTTTTGCCTTCTGCTTTCTCAGTTAAAATATCTGAAGTTTTGAAGGACCAGTGGTTGGCATAATGGTTGTCACTGATCTCCCATGTAGTTGATCACAGTTCGAGTCCCAGGCCCAGTGGCTTAAACTCACGCCAGGCATGTGTGCATGCATGCCCAAGATCCCAAGAGAAGAATGGAGGAGAAGGGATTGCAGCATGGCCACCCTCGGGTGGGGGAGGGGGAGTGATCTCTCTCTCTCTCTCTCTCTCTCTCTCTCTCTCTCTCTCTCTCTCTCTCTCTTTCTGGTGAGCATCCATACCCTATAGCAAAACCCTCTCAAAAAAAAAAAAAAAAAAAGAAAAAAAAAAAATATATATATACATCTAAAGCTTCAGTGAGAGACTGAATAAATTCCAGTGTTAGGGAGACACTGAGACACTGAATTAACCCTTTCCAATCTTTAAGGCATTTGATAGACTTTTAACCCTTTCATTTCAAGAAAGAGAGATAGAAGAGCACTGTCCACAGGACCTAGTCACATCCAACCCCCTTCCTTCCAGCCCATTGGATCTTGGGCACTGACACATGTGCTTAGTGTGTGTTTCAGGCTGAATGGGCTGGGGATTTGAATTGCGGTCACCACACCAGATACAGCTTCTCTTGAGCAGTGCATAACCACTGTCCCAGGAATCAGCCCACCTCCAGAATAATTCTTATTTAACATCATTCACTCCCACCTTTTGCCAGTAGATAACCCCTCCTCTCACGTGGCTCTGCTTTTCTCTTTGGCTCTTTAATTTCTACAGTGTTCCTTGGTAAGTGCATTCTTTTTGGCAAATACACAGAGACACACCAAAAAAGTTATACATACACCCTAGAAAGAATGTTACATTCTGATGACACTTGATACTTGCCCACCTTTGAAAGGATGAAATAAATATCTGCTATCAAGGGAAAGACAGAATGCTTGCCAAAACTATACATTACTACCTAGGCAGGGAGCAGAAGTGGAGAATGAGGGAGGAAAGGGGGGCTTTTGTTTTTTAAACATCTGAAGGAAAATTTAACAAAATCTTAGTGTTTGTTATCCAAACAGTGGTTCACAGGTATTTGCTCACACGAACATGTCAAAGCAGCAATATAGGTACATGGAAGGGGTGTTTTTGTCTGTTTTTGCCAAAGAGAACCACATTATAGACTTCACTTTGTTACTCACTGTTTCATTTATCAATGAAAATGTTCCTGTGCATCCACAGATACGTATATAACTCAATGTTCCCAATCTTTTTCTATATATACATACACACACAAATATCATATGTGTATATATGATCACGTATATGTATCCACATACGTAATTTTATACAACAGGTTCTCGCTGGGCAGGGGCAGGTAGCAAGTGGTTGGTGGAATTTTCTTGCTTTTTTCCTTGTTAGCTTGTTTCTGTTTATTCCACTTCCTCCCTCCTTTCCTTCCCCAACCACCTCACCCCTATCAATCCATGTTAACAAAATTTGTATTTTTTCATACTTTTCCATACTTACAAAATCATGTACAGAAACTTTTATACATTCTTACATTGCTGTTTCTTGTCATGTCACTTTGTTTCTGGTTTGGGACCACTGTAAATTTACTAAAACAAACACCCTTATATTTTCATCTTTCCAGATGTGTGTGTTTGTGTGTGTGTGTGTGTGTGTTTTATAGATTTTTGTTATAGGGTTTGTGCGCTCACCGGAGGGACAGAAAGCAATACATCACACACACACACATACACACGGGAAGGGGGAAGGCTATGCTGCAATCTGTTTTCCATTCTCCCTGGATTTTGGGCAGCATGAGTTTTAAGCCGCTGGGTCCAGAGCTCAGAACTGCAGTTGACTCTGGGAATCCAGCAATGTAACCATTAAGTCATCTACTGGTCCCCAGATTTGTGTTTTTTATTTCTATGGAAAGTGTATCAGAAGAACAACAGTTGTGAAAGTGAACATGGGTATTTTTGTTTTAGAAAAGCAGTGTAGAAAAATATATTAAAACTACCTCCTCTATATGCCAGCAATGTGTGAGAGTGCCCCTTTCTCACACTTATTGAACAGCGGAAGTTGTTCCTACTCTTCGAAGTTTTGCCCATCTAGTGATGCCATTGTGTTTACCTTGACAACTAAAAGAGCTCACAGCATCTCATTGGTTTAGTAGGCACTTGGATTTTCTTTTACTATTAAGAATTGGTGTATACTTTTATTTACCCACTTTATTTTTTTTCTGGATGGATTCTGTCATACACACACACACACACACACACACATATATGAGAATAGAGAGAGAATCATTGGAAAAGTCATGACATATTTTTCTGTTTTTCTATACAAAAATGTGCCATGACTTCTCTGACAACTATATGTATGTGTGTGTGTGTGTGTATATATATATACACATACATAATAGAGACAGAGAGAGAGAGGTTAACTATTCTTTCATTTGCAATATTTAAAAACAAATCTATTGTAATTTGATTTAGCTAATATCTATTGCAATACAAGATTTTTTTTAAGAACTATTTTATTGAACTTTATTTCTTTACTTACTTACTTATTTATTTAAATTTGACCAGAAAGGGACGGGGGGGGGGGGGGGGGGGGCGGCAGGGGGAGTGAGAAAGCAAGCTACCGGGTCTGGGACTCGAACCATGGTCAGCCATGTGGGAGTCCAACGCTCTTAGCCACCACACCACCTGCCAGCCCCATGCAATACAAGATTTTTAAAAATACAAACAAGTCTGGGCCAACAGGTGGCATAGTGGCTAAGGTGCTGGATTCCCTCACGGCCAACCCAACTATGAGATTCAAATCCTGGCTCCCCTTGAAAATCACTCTGGGAGCATATGCATGCAAGTCCAAAATCCTGAGAGGAGAATGGAAAGGAGAGGATTGCAGCACGGCCATCCTCCCCAGGCGGTGATTTCTCACTTTCCTTCTCTCTGTCTTTCTCTGATGAGCACATATACCCTATGGCAAAAAAATAAAAAATAAATAAAAAATAAATCTTTATTACTATAAAGTGCCCTATAATGACTAAGTCACTCTTCTCCACTCTTAGGTTATTATATATAGTTTCCAAGACTGTTAAATAAAATGCTAAATGAAAGAAGCCAAGCTTTGGAAGACAACTGTATGTTCCTGCTTAACATACCCGAAATGCCCATATTCTATAGTGGGAAATGAAGGACTTAATGGCACAGACATAGAGTAATGGTAGAAACCATAAGCTGAATGTGGTAGGTGATGGGAGACATGGAGGAGAATGTAGGGCGGAGGGAGTGGGGAGTCCTACAGAGAAAATGATTAGACAGAAAAATGCATATAAACAAGGGGGATGGGTTATGAAATGGTGTTCCATGGCAAAGTAAAAAATGTCATTGAATATTCAACATATACTTCCAAAAACAAAATACCAGTAGAACTAATATTGACTGTTGCACAGCATAATGTACTGTTCAATATTGAAGAACATAAATACGTCTATATCCATTATTTGATAATTACACATTGTGTGCATGCTGTGAAAAGCCATATGTACCCACAAAAATTTTCTAAAAAATAAAGCTAAAAAAAAATTTACAAGTATCTCTAATCCCCCTAGAATTTATTTTTAAGCATAGTGGGAGGTGGTATACAATGTATTTTCTTCCAGATGGATAGCACCATTTGTTAAATAAGCCATTCTTCCCCCTACTGAATTGAATCCTGTTTTTCTGCTATTAAACTCTTATATACCCTCAGATCTAATTACTGATAGTATATTTTGTTCTACTGACATGTCTGTTCCCATATCAATGTCATATTAATTTGACTACAATGATTTTGTAGATTCACGTCAGCAGCAAACTTTCATTTTTTTCATACTTTTGATTATTTCTGAAAATTTATTTTTCTATACTAACATTATCTTTTTAGCCTAAATAAAATAAACCAAAAAGATGTAGAGATCTAATTGAAAGTTCATTAAATGCATGTGTTAATTTGGGGAGAAGTTGTTTGTTTTATTTTGTTTAATTGGCCAGAGGATTCAGAGACAGAGAGGAGTGTGAAAGCACCCACCCCCCAACACACATAGGGCATGGTCCTGCTGCAATCCTTTCTTCTCCATTCCTCCATCTTTTAGGGATTTAGGGAAAGCACTAACACATACCTGGCATATTTTTCAAGCCACCAAGTCTGGAACTTGATCCACATAGACAGCCATGTGGAATCCAGCCACCTTAATTATTGCTATGGGCTAGGAGAAGCCTTTTTAATAAAACTAAGTAATCCCATTCAAGAGTATGTTCTCTTTCCATTTGTTTAGATCTTGACTTAGACTTGTTCTCATACAAGTCTCGTATCTGATTTGTTAAATACATTCATGTTTTGTATTTTTTTTCAATGATAACTCATTCAATATACTTACTTACTTAGCATCTGCTATGTTCCAGGCCCTTTTATGTATAGAGGATGCTGACTTCAACAAAAATATAATTTCCACACAAAAACAGTTGACATATTGTAAAAGTAACATTTTTCCCACTTTCATTTTTAAGGGCTTATTTCTGATATATTGAGAAGATTTGATTTTGAGTACTTGTCTTGAATCCCGGCACTTTACCAAATTCTTAATTCTAGTATTGTTTTAATTAGTCTCTAGGTTTCCTGGAAATGCTATATCAACAAAAATATATAGTTTTGGGAACCAGCAGTTAGCATAATGGCTATGTTGCTGGACTCCCACATAGTCGACCGCAGTTCGCGTCCCGGACCCGGTGGCTTAAAACTCACGCTGGACGCGTGTGCATGCGTGCCCAAGATCCCGAGAGGAGAATGGAGGAGAAGGGATTGCAGCGTGAACATCCCCCCTGGGGGGTGATTTCTTGCTTTCTGTCTCTATGTCTCTGTCTGTCTGGCGAGCGCACGCGCCCTATAGCGAAAACCTCTCAAATAAATAAATAAAAACAAAAATATATAGTTTTATATCTGTTTGTCATAGTTTATACAGATTATTTCAATTTCTTGTCCTATTTATTGCATTTTTTAGAACTTCCAAAATAGTGTTAGATAATACTACTCATAGTGGGTATCACTAGTTAGGCCTTATGAGAATTTTTTTGCACAGTTAATGTCAGGTTTTAATATTAAATTTATGCTGAATTGATAAAATGAATTGTAGAACATCTATCTGCCACCTCACCTTTTTTGATATACAATTTTGGTAATTCAAAGTATGGTGCAAGAACTTTCAAGCATGGGCATCACCTGACAACTTGTTAGAAAGGCATAATCAGAATCACAATATGCATCATTAACAGTAAGATTGGAAAAGGTCTGACCTAAACTATTATAAACACCACTGGAATTATCTTTTCTTCTTTTTCCTTTTTTTAATTGACAGAATGTATACGCATGTCACAGAGAGAACCCTGCCCCTAAAAAAGGCATGGTCATGTCATCTTTTTTCTTCCATTTCAACATCCTGCCAGGATTTTGAGGCTGCATGCACATATGCCTGGTTTGTTTTTTAAGCCACTGGGACGAGAATTTGAACTGCAGTCAACCATGAGGGATCCAGCTCCCTATGCACAGCACCTCAGCACTTAGCTATTGTGCTACAGGGCCAGCCTATGGAATTACATTTTCTTTAACATGTCATATATTACTAGAATTCAGCTATGAAGCCATCCAGTCATGATAACTTTTTAAATTTAATTTCTGCTAATTGGTATATTCAAGATTTTTATTTCTCGGACCAATTTTGGTATTTTATGTTTTGATAAGAGGTCATCTGTATCCCCTATATCATTAAATTTTGTTGCCATAGGGTTGTATTCTTTTATTAGTATTTTAAACTCTTCCATCAAGTAATGATGGCTGAGTCTTTTAACTTATACATTTTTGCTTTGCTTTAATTTCATGGTTATCAAGCTTACGAAAGCTTTATTTATTTTCTTGTCTTTTCAGCTTCTGGAGTCAATTGGAATTCATCCTTCAAAACTAAAAAGTAGGGGAGGACCTTATAATGAAAGCCATTACCATAAGTGAGTTTGGCTTTGCTATTCATAAACATTGAAACCATATGCACATGCAAATCTAAACTTCCAGGGACCAAAGTATCATAAGAATGTAGAATACTAATCTTTGATGCATCAATCAGTTTGAATAGGAACCTACCTCCACCTAAATTGCCTTTTGATGTACCTAATCATATCCTAAATCTATCTATTGCTTCACTGGTATACCTCATTAAATAATGCTTTGAGCATTTTTGTATATTTCTATAGAGCTTATATGCCTTTAATACTCATGATCTCATTCAAGATTTATATTTTAAGAAGGACTAGTAGATAATTCTTTACTAAGGGAAATACAGTCTCTAACCTACTCCAATAAACTGGGGATTACACAATGCCACTTCCCCATAGAGCCAAACAGGGGCCATAAGAAACAATGAGTCTCAAAGAAGAGCTAATAAAGCAAGTATTCTCTCAAAAAGGGAAGAGGCACTAATTAATTAATTAATGCACAGATGTATAAAATGGCAGATTTCAAGTACTTTCCCTAGACAGAGCAATTACGAAAAATGCATTAGTTTTTCCCCTTTAGTTAAGGAGCCACGATTTTGTTGTTCGCCCTTTTATTTTTTATTCTATTTTATTATTTTATTTTTTGCTTCAGCAAATAATGGCATTCATAAAAAAATAGTCTACCCAAGAGCCTTCACAAAAAGGAAGTGAAAAGGCACAGCATTTCATGTCATGATAATATAGAACCAAAATTATCAGATCGGTGCAAAGTGGCTTTGCATTGTTGAAATTTGCCATTTAATACTGGATTCTGGATACATTGTTTTTTTTTTTTTTTTTTTTTTTTTTTTTTTTTTTAGAGGTTTTTGCTATAGGGCGTGTGCGCTCGCCAGACAGACAAAGAGAGACAGAGAGACAGAAAGCAAGAAATCACCCCCCAGGGGGGATGGCCATGCCGCAATCCCTTCTCCTCCATTCTCCTCTCGGGATCTTGGGCACGCACACACACGCACCCGGCATGAGTTTTAAGCCACCGGGTCCAGGACACGAACCGCGGTTGATTATGTGGGAGTCCAGCAACATAGCCATTACGCCAACTGCTGGTCCCAATACTAGATACATTCTTAAATAAATGTAGTTATGTTATACATACTGTAATGCACATTGCTCACTTTATGTTTTTTGTTAATACTCATTATTTACTGTTTATTTTATATGTATTTTAGATGACAGAAATTACGTTAGACAAAAAGCAAATCCAAGCTATTTTCCTATTTGAGTTCAAAATGGGTATAAACCAGCAGAAGCAACTTGTAACATCAACACATTTGGCCTAGGAACGGCTAACAAATGTACAGTGCAGTAGTGGTTCATAAAGTTTGCAAAGGAGATGAGAGCCTTGAAGATGAAGAGCACAGTGGCCACTGGAAGTTGACAATGAACAACCGAGAGCAATAATTGAAGCTGATTCTCTCACAAGTACACAAGAAGTTGCTGAAGAACTCAACATCAACAATTCTACAGTCAATTGGCATTTGGAGCAAATTGGGAAGTTGAAAAAGCTCAATAAGTGAGTGCCTCATGAGCTGACCAAAAACAAAAGAATTTTCATTTTTAAATGTCATTTTCTCTTATGCAACAACAACAAACCATTTCTCAAATGGACTGTGACATAGATGAAAAGTGGATTTTATACTACCACTGTTGATGACTAGTTCAGTGGCTGGATTGCAAAGAAGCTCCAAAGCACTTCCCAAAGTCAAACTTGCACCAATAAAAGGGTCATGGTCACCGTTTGGTGGGGTCTGATCAACTACAGCTTTCTGAATCCCTAAGAATCTATTACATCTGAGAAGTATGCTCGGCAAATTGATGAAATGCACTGAAAACTGCAATGCCTGCAGCTGTCATTGTTCAACAGAAAGGGCCTGATTCTTCTCCATAACAATGCCCTACTGCACAATGCAAAAGGAACACTTCAAAAGTTGAATGAATTGGGTCCTATTCACCTGACCTTTCACTAATTGACTACCATTATTCAAGCTTATGGACAACTTTTTGCAGAGAAAACACTTCCACAAACAGCAGGATGCAAAAGATGCTTTCTAAGAGTGTCTCAAATCCTAAATCACAGATCCTTATGCTACAGGAATAAACAAACTTATTTCTTGTTGGCAAAAATTTGTTGATTTTAATAGTTCCTAGTTTGATTAATAAAGATAAATTTGAGCCTCATTATAATGATTTTAAATTCACAGTCTAAAACTACAATTGCTTTTGCACCAACCTAGTAACAGGCAGGATCACCACTTCATGCTGAATTAGGTTATTTGTTTTCTAGTGTTTCTCTGTATGTTCTGTGTGAGTACATAATGAGCATAAGCACACAAATGCATAAAGAACACACACTGATTAGAATTTGGTTTATTTGATTAATCCTCCAAGCCTGCACCACAGAGCAGGGAGCAGCAGCAGTCAGTGGAATCAACTGAGGCAAGAAGACCACCTTAAACCTCCCACTGCCTCCTAACTGCCACAGGTATAACCCAGCCTAGCCCTTCCCACATCCCTTCACCATCATTAATCCCCCCAAAGCCTGTTCCACAGTGTAGGGAGCAGCATCATCAGTGAGATCTACTGAGGCAGGAAGACTGCCTCAGACTTCTAGCCGTCTGCCCACCCAGGAATATTTTTAAGATTTCACAGTTTAATGAACCACGTGGCATGCTTAGCTGACTTCTACTTCCTCCCCCTGTTAAAACTCTCCAGTTCAGCCCAAAGTGAACCTGGTCCCAAGAGAGTGGAAAGCAATCAATACCTAAAACTGGCTATATACACACTTCTCTGGTTGGAAGACAAGTCCCCCTTCCAAGAACACATTTGAGAAGTAGAGCTCTTCTTCCCCCCAACACTACAGAATTGACACTAAAAAAGTGGGTAAAAGTGTATAATTTATCAGATGACTAGAAACCAGTGCAGAGGCTCAAAAAATATGAAAAAACAAGAAAACACCTCTCCCTCAATGAAATAAAGCAACTCTCCTTAAACAATAGATATCACAAAACAATTCACAGGAATGTCAGAAAAAGAATCCAGAATATTCGTGGTATTAGATATGAGGAAGTCTTTCCAGAATTTGAAGAAGATAGACACCATAAAAAAGAACCAATCAGAACTTCTAGAGACAAAGATAGTAATACAAGAATGAGGGCAACATGTGGAAAATACTAGACACAATTAAATGCCCAAATATATGAATAATGGGTATTCCAGAAGGTGAAGATTAGACAAGGGCATAGAAGATCTATTCCATGAAGTACTTGCAGAAAAATTCCCAAATCTAGAGAAGCATTCAGACATCTAGACCTAAAAAATACAAAGAACACTAAATGAAAACAAAATGAGAAGATCCTCTCCATGGTACATCATAGCCAATACTAGGCCAACTCTTTAAGAAGTACTGAAGGGTGGGACCAGCAGTTAGCCTAATGGCTATGCCACTGTACTCCCATGTAGTTGACCGCAGTTTGAGTCCCAGACCAGGTGGCTTAAACTCATACCAGACGCGTGTGCATGCGTGCCCAAGATCCCAAGAGGAGAATGGAGGAGAAGGGATTGCGGTGTGGCCATCCCCCCTGGGGGGTGATTTCTTGCTTTCTGTCTCTCTGTCTCTCTCTGTCTTTCTGGTGAGCACACACACCCTATAGTAAAAACCTCTCAAAAAAAAAAGCATTGAAGGGAATACTATATTAGAAAAACAACAGAGAGACAGACAGAAATAAGAGAGCAAAAAACAATGAAAAAAATGGCTAACAAAATAGTAGGGACAAATCTGCAACTATCAATATAATGTTGAATGTTAATGGATTAAATTCTTCAATCAAAAGACACAGCCCAGCTGAATGGATTAAAAGAACAAACAAACAAAAACAGAACCCCTCTATTTTCTGCCTACAAGAAACACACTTCATGAACAAAGACATACAAAGACTAAAAGTGAAAGACTGTAAGATATTCTATGCAAACAGAAATCAAAAAAGGCTGGAGTCATGATACTGACATCAGACAAAATAGGCTTTAAGAAAAAAAAAAAAACATAAAAGACAAAAAAGAACACTATATACTAGTAAAAAAGCTAATTTACCAAGAAGATGTAACACTTCTAAATATCTACATGCTCAACTCAGGAGCACCCAAATATGTGAAAGAAACACAGCTAGTTCTAAAGGGAGAGAGAGACTGTAACACACTAATTGTTAGAGATCTCAATTCCCCACTATCTCCCTTGAACATATCATCTAGAAAAAAAAATAAGCAAAGAGATAAAGTATCTAAATAACACCATAAATGAAAAGAACTTGACAGATATCTATAGAACTTTTTCACTGAACAACTGACAAAATCCACCTTTTTCTCACCCCTGCGTGGAACATTTTTAAAGACTGATAGGACACAAAACTAGCCTTTACAGATTCAAAGGCATAAAAATGATATTCAACATCTCTGACCATGATGGAATAAAACTAAAAATTAACTTCAGAAAAAAAAAACCTCGAAAATACACATATGTAAACTAAACAACTTACTCTTCAATGACTTCACAACTACTGAAGAAATTAAGATTGAAATCAAAAGAGTCATTAAAACCAATCACAACAAGCACACGTTTTCATAATCTATGGGACACAGCAAAAGCAGTCTTAAAAAGGAAGTTCACAGCAATGTGTACATATAAAAAATGGAAAGGTGGAAAAGAGACAACCTAACAACACACCTTAGGGAACTGGAAAAACAACAACAAACCCCCCCCAAAAAGTACAGGAAAAAATAAATAATAAAGATTTTAACAGAAATAAATGAAATAGAGAATAAAAACATTATACAGAAAATAAATGGAACCAGCAGTTGGTGTAATGGCTATGTTGCTGGACTCCCAAGTAGTCAACTGAGGTCTGGGTCCCAGACCCAGTGGCTTAAATTCACGCCAGGTAAGTGTGCGTGCGTTCCCAAGATCCCGAGAGGAAAATGGAGGAGAAGGGATTGCGGTGTGGCCATCCCCACTGGCGGGTGATTTCTCACTTTCTGTCTCTCTATCTCTGTCTTTCTGGCAAGCACACGCGAGCTATAGCAAAAACCTCTCCAAAAAAGAAAAGAAATGAAATAAAACCAAAAGCTGGTCTTTTGAGAAGATAAAATTGATTATCATCATTAGCTAGGCTAATTAAGAAGAAAGGAACCAGATAAATTCACAACAAAAAGTAATATTGCAACAGATATAACACAAATACAAAAGATCATTAGAGAATTCTAAGAGTGATTATATGCCAAGAAAATCTAGATGAGATGAGCAAATTCCTGGACACATATAATCTACTAAGACTGAATCAGGAAGACAGAAGGAGCCTGAATAGACCAATAACAAACAATGAACTTGAATTAGTAACAATCTCCCAAAAAAGTAAAGACCAGGTCCCAATGGTTTTACTTCTGAATTCTACAAAAATTTTAAAGAAGACCTAGCCCCCATTCTGCTCAAACTATTTCCAAAGATCAAAAAAGGGAACCCTGCCAAATTCATTGTATGAAGCGACCATCATCCTCATCCCTAAAACAGACCAGGACATAACAATAAAAAACTATAGACCAATATCTCTGATGAATATAGATGCACAAATTCTCCACAAGATACTAGCAAATTGTATCCAAAGACACATTAATGAGATTATACACCATAAACAGGTTGTCCTTATGCCAGAGATGCAAAGATGGTTCAACATATGCAACGCCATAAATGTAATACATGATATTAACAAAAAGAAGGATAAAAACCATCTGATCATATCAATCAGTGCAGAAAAAGTTTGATAAAATACAATATCCCTTCATGATGAAGACTCAGCAAAATCAGCATAGAAGAGACATTTCTTAACACAACAAAAGCCATATATGAAAAACCCATAGTTAACACCACAATGAACATCACACTAGAACAAGACAGGCTGCCTACTTTCAAGACAGGCTGCCACACCTTTTCAATGTACTACTGGAAGTTCCAGCCAATGCAGTCAGATAAGAGAATAAAATATAAGGTATCAAATAAGGAAAGAACAAGTGCAATTGTCTCTATTAGCAGATGACATGATTATATACATAGAAAACCAGAAAGAATCCACAAAACAAAATTTCCTGGAAGTCATAAATGAATACAGTAAAGTTCCAAGATACAATCACAATAGCCACAAAAAATGTAAGATACCTAGGAAAAAACCTATCCAAAGAAGTCAAAGACCTCTACAACAAAACCTATGGGGAAAAAAAAGAAACTGAAAATGACACAAAAAAGTGGAAAGATATCCCATGTTTCTGGATTGGTAGAATATAATAAAAATGTCAATCCTACCCAAATTGATCTACAGAGTTAATGCAATCCCCCCCAATCAAATTACCAGAGGTATTCTTCACAGATTTAGAAAACACAATCATAAAATTTGTCTGGAATCATAAAAGACTCTGTATGGCCAAAGAAATTCTGTGCAAGAAGAGTGGAATAGGAGGCATCTCACTCCCTGACCCCAAAATATATTACAGGGAACCAGCAGTTAGCATAATGGCTATGTCACTGGACTCCAACGTAGTTGACTGCGGTTCACGTCCCAGACCTGGTGGCTTAAAACTCATGCCGGGCGCATGTGATGTGTGCCCAAGATCCCAAGGGGAGAATGGAGGAGAAGGGATTGCGGCATGACCACCCCCCGGGTGGTGATTTCTCACTTTCTGTCTCTATGTCTCTCTCTGTCTGGCGAGCGCACGCACCCTATAGCGAAAAACCTCTCCAAAAAAAATATATATATATATTACAAAGCTGTGATAATTAAAACAGCATGTTATTGGCATAGAAACAGGTACATAGATCAATGGAACAGAATAGAGACCCCAGAAATAAACCCCCAAATATATAGCCAACTGATTTTTGACAAAGGGCACCAATCAATGCAATGGGGAAAAGAAAATCTTTTCAGCAAATGGTGCTGGAAAAACTGGATATCCACTTGCAGAAAGATGAAACTGGAGCCTATCTTTCACCATTAACAAAATCAACTCAAAATGGATCAAAGATCTAAACCTAAGACTTTAAACTATAAAACTACTGGTGGATAACACAGGGGAAACTCTTAGAGACATCAGAGTAGGCAAGGACTTCTTAAATAAGATCCTAAAGCACATGCAATAGTCCTTAAAATAAACAAGTGGGGACAATATTAGGTTAAAAGCTTCTGCATGACGGGAACCAGCAGTTAGCGTAATGGCTATGTCGCTGGACTCCCACATAGTCGACCGCGGTTCACGTCCCGGACCCGGTGGCTTAAAACTCATGCCAGGCACGTGTGCGTGCGTGCCCAAGATCCCGAGAGGAGAATGGAGGAGAAGGGATTGCGGCGTGACCATCCCCCCTGGGGGGTGATTTCTCGCTTTCTGTCTCTATGTCTCTGTCTGTCTGGTGAGCGCACGTGCCATATAGCATAAACCTCTCCAAAAAAAAAAAAAAATGCTTCTGCATGAGGAGAGAACAATAATTAGAGTGAACCAGCAACACTAAGAATAGGAGACTATATAGGAGATAAAGGACTGCTAACAAGAATACACAGGGAACTCAAGTAGCTTACTCGAAAAAGAATGATCAACTCAATTAAAAGATGGGCAAATGAGTTGAACAGACAACTCTAAGGAAGACACACAAACAGCCTAAAAGTATCTGAGAAAATGCTCAACATCCTTTATCATAAGGGAGATGCAAATCAGAACCACAATGAGCTTTGACCTAACTCCAGTCAGAATGGCTAAGATTAAAAAAATAAAAAAATGGTAAGTGCTGGGGAGACTGTGGTGAAAAAGGAACTCTCTTACACTATTGGTGGGAATGTAAATTAGTATAGCCACTGTGGAGGTTCTTCAAAGACCTACAAATATTGGGACCAGCAGATGACATAATGGCTACATTGCTGGACTCCCACGTAGTCGACCATGGTTCGAGTCCCAGACCTAGCAGCTTAAACTCACACCAGATGGGTGTGCATGTGTACCCAAAATCCCAAGAAGAGAATGGAGGAGAAGGAATTGCAGCATGGCCATCCCCCCTGGGGGGAGATTTCTCACTTTCTGTCTCTCCAGTGAGCATACATCACTATAGCAAAAATTTCTCTCTCTTAAAAAAAAAAAAAAGACCTAATATTATAGAACTACCTTATACCCAGCAATTCCATTCCTGGATATCTACCCAAATACAGGAATACACTAAGTTGGAAAAGTACTTGCACATCCATGTTTACATAGCATCATTATTCAAAATCACTAAGACATGGGATCAACCCAAATTTCCAAGAGCAGATGAATGGACTGAGAAAGTGTGGCACAGGGACCAGCAGTTGGCGTAATGGCTATGTTGCTGGACTGCCATGTAGTCGACTGGGGTTCGAGTCCTAGACCCGGTGGCTTAAATTCACACCGTGTGTGTGTGCATGTGTGTCCAAGATCCTGAGAGGACAATGGTGGAGAAGGGATTGTGGCGTGGCCATCCCCCTTTGGTGGTAATTTCTCGCTTTCTGTCTCTCTCTCTCTGTCTTTCTGGTGAGCACACGCACCCTATAGCAAAAAACTCTCAAGAAAAAAGAAAAAGTATGGCACATATATACTATGGGCTACTACAAAGCCATAAAAAATGAGACTCTGGCATTTGATAGAAAGTGGATGAAGATGCCTCCTATTTACTGCTAGTTGAAGCAAACCAGACTATAAAAGAGAGACATTGTATGTTCCCACTCAACATATACTAAATGTCTGCACTCTATGGCAGAAACTGAAAGACTGGAAGATATAAAAGCATGGAGAACAATTGTTGATATTAGAGACAGTGTGGGAGAAGGGTGGGATATGGGGGAGGGTAAAAGGAAGAGAATCAAGGGGGGAAAGAAGCAAAGCATTAAAGGGATACAAAAATGGAAAATTATTTGTTGATGATAATGTGTACGATACTATTTTTAACTGGACTAATACACAGTATATTCATGATGGGAAAATTCATTTTGCATGATACACAGTGAATATATAAAAAATATAGTTAAGAAAAGAATTTGGTTTGATTTCCTGTTTTTGGCTATCAAACTAAAATTTAAAATAAGAAAATTAATGGCAGCTTTTCTCACTCTGTTCTTTCCCCAGTCTTTACAGTGTAATAGGGACTTGTTCTTCCCAAATAGTTCAGCAGCAATTGGACACACTGAGTTGGTAGTTTCACTGCAGCTTTAAGTGAAAGACTGCTATAATGGCCTGTACAGGTATAAGCAAATTTGTTTATTATCCTCATAAAAACATAAACTCTGTTGTTTGTCTAGATTTTTTTAAACTTTCTCTAAAATATACTTTGTCTAAAAAACATGAATTTTGTTGTTCGTCTAGCTTTTTAAACTTTCTCTAAAAAAAATATTCTGAAGAGCACTATAGAAGACTATTTAAGAGCTGGGGTTCTAGAATTAGATGTAGTCTTACATCCTGATTCCACCATTTATTATGTGGCATACAGTAAATTACTTAACTTTTCTGTCTCAGTTTCCTCATCTATAAAACAGGTATTTGTAGAACCAGCAGGTGCCATGTGGTCAAGGCTCTAGACTCCCACCTGGGTGACTATGGCTTGTGCTCTGAACCCACTGGCTGAAAATCATGCCAGGTGCATGTGTGTGCTGGCCAAAAATTCTGAGAGGAGAATGGAGAAGGGATTGTGGTATGGCCACCCCCCCAATGGGGGCGATTTCTCACTTTCCCACTCACTCTCTCTCTGGCAAGTGTGTGTACTCTATGGCAAAAACCTAAAAAAAAAAAAAAAAAAAAGTATTTGTAAGATAAAATGAAATAATACATGAAATGATGTGCATCACAGAATTAAATGTCAATAAAATGGCTTTCTTAATAATTATTTTGTATTCGCAAGCCAATTTATTAAAGTACTTAATTTTTAAAATGTATTATTTATTTACTGGAAATTTACTACAGGATATGCGTGCTCACTGGAGCTAGAGAGAAATTGAGAAAGCACTCTCTAGAAGAATGGCCATGCTGCAATCTCTTCTTGAGGTTTTAGGCACACAGGCACATGCACCCAGAGTGTTTTCCAAACTGCCGTGTTTGAAACTCAAACCAAAGTTGGCTGTGTGGGATCTAGCCATTTTTAAAATGTCTGAAAAACCTATTACTTATATACTTTCATTTCTCACCTTTGCAAATATTCTAATTAGATAAGAATTTCAAAAGCCAGATGACTGTTAAGCTTTTGCACTCAAAATTGACTCAAGTTTAATATCTGCAAAAATACAGTCTATTGAATTTCAGATTTTCAGTTCACTGACAGACCAGTCTTATGTTGATCATTATGGAGGCGCTATTAATGAAGATACTGCTGAAGCCCTTTACCAAATTAATTTTAATCTTATGCTTTAAGCCAGCAATTTACGATCTATAGTAATCTATTTTATAAGCAACCACAGAAGCAAGCACTTGGAACAATCTTTCCTTTGTGGTGTATTTAGGTCCCCCTTTAAGTATCTGGACTAAACATTTAACTTCCAATAAGTAGTGCTGAATATTGGAAAAGTTAAAATAATCCTCAGTTACTCCTACCTCAGAAGGGAAATGACCAATTCACCTACTTGTTAATATTTTTCTCCTCTAATGAAATGTTCCCCTCCTAAATCTCAGGATGGAAAATGAATAAAAGAGATAAAAATGATGTCCATTGAAATTTTGAAAACACTGACAGTGATTTCATATATATATATATATATATATATATATATATATATATATATATACACATATACACACACACACACACACACACACACACACACATACATATACATATATATTTTAATTTGCTATAGATCATAGAGCACATACACTTGTTGGAGGAAGGGAAGTGAGAAAGCACCCCTCAGGGAAGATGGCACACCATAATCATTTCCCCATTCTCCTCTCAGGGTTTTGGACCCACAAGTGTCCTGTGTTTTTCAAGCCACTGGGACCAGGGCTCTAACTGTGCAGTTGCCTATGTGGGATCCATCTGCTTTAACCACCATGCCACTAGCCTCAAGATAGATCTTTTGATGTTAAAATCTTATACAAGCAGAACAGTCAATGTTCATTATGAAGTGAACAGAAATAAAGTAAATCACCTCAGTATTTAAGATCTTGACTTCATTTTCTCTTCTTTTCCATTTTTTCTTCTAGGCAGTCTAAATTTAAATCCAAAATATACATCTCCTTTGATTTAAAGTCCTAGAAAGATAAGATACACAGATACTACATTATTTTTTAAAAAATGATAGACTTGATATTACAAAATACTCCTGGGAAACTTTCCTTCTAATTAATGTCATTCAGAAGTTTTTTTTTTTCTTCTCCATTCAGCATCCAATCTCATGACTGAGTACTTGTCACAAACCTCTCAGTCTTTTGTCTGGTAGTACAGAGACAAAGTAGGAAAATGAGCTTTACAAAAAAGGATAATAAAAATATCAAGATGGAAATATGCCAGTTATTTTTTGAGAAACTGCTAGAAAAAGTAAATGTGATTTAGAGAAGATTTCCTACAGTATACCTAAGCCGAGAATAACTTAGCTAAGAGAAAGGCAAAGAAACCATGTAAAAGAGACACCGTGGAAAGAGGGCTAAGAGAAAACAAGGAGAATGCAAGTATCAAACTGTTACTAGAGTAAAGGGTCAACCAATTGGATACAGGCAATAAGGACCTAATAAAATTTCTGTTTTAAAGAATTTTGACATCATGCCTTGACATATGTTAATGCTTTAATCCCTAAAACCCTGAGGGGCTATTCCTTTCATATGAAGAAAATAGAGATTAAGTAATTTGTGTCAGTTTATATATCAAGAAAAGGGCAGAGCCATAATTGGAACCCAGAACAAATCCCATATTCTTTTTTTTTAATATTATTTTTTCATTCCTTTATTTTAATTCTACCAGAGAGAGATACACAGAGAGAGTGAGAGGGAAAGTGAGAAAGCAAGCCACCAGGTCCAGTATTTGAAACACAGTCGGCCATGTGGGAGTGTCCAGCGCCTTAACCACCACGCCACCTGCTGGTCCCCCGAAATCCCATATTCTTAACATCTACGCTACTTGGCAGTTATGTGGAGGAAGTATTTTAAAAGGATAGGTTTGGAGAAAAGAACTGTTTGGGACCTTAGTTTTGCTATAGGGTGCATGCACTTGCTGGAGACAAAGAGGGAAAGTGAGAAATCACCCTCCAAGGGGATGGCCATACAATAATCCTTTCTCCTCCATTCTCCTCTCAAATTTTGGGTACACATTCCCAACCTGTCTTTTGAGTCACCGAGTCCAGAACTCAAACTGTAGTCAGCCATGTGCAATCCAGCTGTCTTAACTACCATACCACCACTGGCCCCTGGTATCTTATTGAAGTAGACCGGACAAAAACTGACAAATCCCCAATAAAAATGCTGGTAGTACAGGATGGTGATCAGGCCTATTGACTCTGGAATCCCTGGTTAAAATAAAATTTTGGCTCCAACAACCTATAAGCTGTGACTGTAAATGTAACAAGGTAAGTGTATAGAAGATATTTCTATATGCGATATTTTTACCTATAAACTAGGAACAGCAGCATTATACAATAGGATCTGGGAGATTAGAGACATGTATTTAAACAAGTGGCTAGGACTGTTCAAAAACTTAGCCATTATTGGGAACCAGCAGTTAGCATAATGGCTATGTCGCTGGACTCCCACGTAGTCAACCGCGGTTCGTGTCCCGGACCCGGTAGCTTAAAACTCACACCGGGCGCGTGTGCGTGCGTGCCCAAGATCCCGAGAGGAGAATGGAGGAGAAGGGATTGCGGCGTGACCATCCCCCCTGGGGGATGATTTCTCGCTTTCTGTCTCTATGTCTCTCTCTGTCTGTCTGGTGAGCGCACGCGCCCTATAGCAAAAATCTCTCCATGGGACCAGCAGTTAGTGTAATGGCTATGTCGCTGGACTCCCACGTAGTCGACCGCGGTTCGAGTCCCGGACCCGGCGGCTTAAACTCACGCCAGGCGCATGTGCATGCGTGCCCAAGATCCCGAGAGGAGAATGGAGGAGAAGGGATTGCGGCGTGGCCATCCCCCCTGGGGGGTGATTTCCTGCTTTCTATCTCTCTGTCTCTCTCTGTCTGTCTGGTGAGCGCACGCGCCCTATAGCAAAAACCTCTCCAAAAGAAAAAAAAAAAATCTCTCCAAAAAACAAAAAAACAACAACAACAAAAACTTAGCCATTATTAGAACGCTATGGATGACAGGCAGTAATAGACCTATACAAGGGATATTCAAAACATTATGAAAAAATGCCTATTATAAAAAACCTATGCATGGATTTCATTTTTTTGCACTGAAATAAGCTCATACTTTAATTCCATTTTACACAAATTTTCTGAAGTCCTCTCATAGTAAGGATACTAAAATTTGTAGGGGTAGGGATTGATTTGGGCCCAGGGGAGGGAATAATGAAAAAGGCAGGAAAGACTAGCAGGTTTTTGCTCACCAAGTGTTACTAGATACATAAGGAGGCAACTAATCACAATGAAGAAGCCAGTTAATAGGAAATAGATAACTTCCTTTCCTTTCAGATATTTTGAGTATGAGGTGTTAATATGATTATAAACCTCAAGGAAATGGTCAAGGGAGTCATTAGCAAAAGGTGATAATGAAATTAAAGTATTAGAACAGTGGACCATGGATATCACTCTGGAAAATATCAGTATTTATTTTGGGTTAATATGTAAAACACAACGTAATTCAAGGACATAAAAATACAGAAAATTAGACTTAGTACTATATAAAGAATGACTTGTGACATTATGATAAATAGTATATTATGTCCCCACTGCTTAGAGAAATGAGGAATAAGAAAAAGCTCATTTGATCCCAAGCCATAAATATCAAATAAGAATAAATGCCCTCTACACTCAGATTGAGTCAAAGATTATACAAAGGTATGCTGGAAAAAAGACCAAAGTAGATTTGACGTTATCTCTAATGCAAAATTTTCAAAAAGGTCATTTTATATAACATTCTTTAAAAAAAAAAAAAAAAAAAAGAAAAAGCCTGGGTCTCAAGGCTTCCACGAATTATTCCCAGTAAAAAGCAGTATACATTAATGATCTAATGTTAGGATGCCAACTGGTCATATTTCTTCAAGAAATCCACCCTGTCCCCAACACACATCTAGAATTTTTTCTGCAAAATTTTCAAAATGATCTTAAGTCTATTTAGCAAAGTAGTATCAAGTCATTTAAGTTGTCCTGTCACTTGGAGAACCTTCTTTGAATAACTAAATATGTTACTGAGATTTACTAGTTTACCATTATCTAATTCAGGAGACATAAGCAGCCCACCAAATAAACAATTCCTGTGCAAGGTGGCTGTGATACACCTAGGGACCAGCAAAGTTCCCTTTGTTCTCCACTGCCCTGTAGATCCCAATGCAGTAGTGTTTCGCCGTTTTCAATATGTAGTATTTCAAGGATCACTTCAGGGTGAGAGATGATAATATGGGGTACCAGTAGTCCCTTACTGGGAAGGGGTGTTATTGACATTGCTGTTCTTTAGTGTGGATGTGTGCCTCGCTCACAACTGAATGTTTTACATTCCTGTTCTGCTACCAGCCTCCAACACCAAGATCACCCTCCATTCTTCTATGTCTCAAAACATAAAATACACTTTTTGGGTCCCACCAATGATCAGACCAGGGAATATATTTCTAAAATGGTAAATATGAACTAAAACACATACTTATAACATAGCACAGAAACTGACATTTCTTTTTTGACAAAAACAAACACTACTGACATCTAAGATTAGAACTCTGGATGACCAGTTCTCTGTGAACAGACCTAACCAACTTAATCTGATCTATTTTACAAGTGCATATGTGATTACATGGTGAGGCCAATAAAACCACATTACTGACCAACCTCCATATAGCAGAGACAAATCTATCAAAAAGAAGCTGTAATTCTCAACAAAGGGCGAAGTCTACTTCAAGTTCCCAGGGGAAATTCAGACCTTGGTCTTGTTTTGACTATAACTGGAAGCAGGAAGCAAAAAATAAGAGGATGCTAATTCTAATGGTCTCCCTGTGTGTACCCCCACCTCTTCACAGTAGAAATAGCTGAGTGACTGAAAATCCAACTACAAGAAACACCTCAAAATGTAATCTCTATCGAAACAAAACCAGCAGGATGATTTCCACACAAAAACATTAAGTATCAGATGCTCCTTTTCTGGCTCTTGACAAAGTAGATGCAGGAGTTTGGGGACATGAATAGCCACAAGGCCAGAGGAAGAAAGCTAACAGAGAAGCACTCCTATTTTGGAAAACTTCTCTCAGGTAATATCCCACCACTGCCCCTTAAAACTTAAAAGAATTATTAAGTAGTTTACTCTTGAACAACACTTATTTGAACTGAGTGGGTCCATTTACATTGACATTTTTCAATAAATACTATGAATATATTGTCTTTGACCTTTTAAACTTTTTTTAACTTATTGTCAGGATATAGTATATAGTTCATATAACATACATGTTAATCTACGGTTTACACACAGAGTCCTAAACTGTATGTATACGGAAATGAGGTACTTCCACAAGAGACAAATAAAATTAGACAGGAAACCAGCTAGTCAGGTTCAGAGATAAATCCTCATTGCTGCTAACATCTCATTCAGGATAGTTTCCTATAGATTATGTTCATTATTATCATACATATTATACAGCAGGGGAAAAAGATAGCCAGAAAGACTCTTAGTGAGTCCTGAAATAAAATGAACAGCTGGACACCTGTTTCTGCCAATGCCTTAAACACCTTTAAGGAATTAACAGATGACCAGCTAACTTTACCCCCCTTCCAAAGACAAGAATTTGTGGAAGCAAATAAATGAGAGAGTCAATTACAGTCTTCACAAGTAATCTTGTACACCAGTCTGTAATTTTTAATTAGAATTAAGTTATCAGACATTGCACCTTTTAAGTGTATGACTGAGCTTAACAATGTTCAACAGTGGCTTGGAAGTATTCAACATTAAACTCAATTTACTTCACATTAATGTTTGCAAATACATTATTGGTAATTCTTAAATATTTCAAATCAACCAACTTGAAATACATAAGGCTGGTTCTCAAATGACTCTACTGAAATGACATCAAGACTGAAAGAAGCCTATGCCTTAAGTCCAAGTCTCTAACCAACAATCACTATATCATCACTGGTGAACTCATACGAGGGAACTTCAAGGTTGAGAGGTGCAGGCCCCTTCCTGATCCTGCCAGACGCATCATAGTGTGACCCATGACAAGGGCAGTAATAACCACCAAAATCTCCTGCATTTGCAATGGGTACACAACCAAGATGAGTGCAGACACCTATTAGGATAACCCATTCAGGTTTCTTTACACGTTCTAAATCATGCTGTGGGTCCCTCAACTGGGACACTTCGACTGCAGCTTCCTGTTCGATTTCCTTCTTGGTTCTATGACGCACAAACAGGGGTTTGCCTCTCCATTTGAATGCCATGTTCTTGCCTTCTGGAATATCGGACAACTTGATTTCAATCTTCGACATGGCCAACACATCAGCAGAAGCACTCATGCTGGAAACAAATTGGGAGACAACATTCTTGGCAGCATATGCGACACCCACAGTAGTTGCTGCAGTTACCAAATAGGAAAAACCTTTTCTGGCCTCGCTGCTTTCTTTTGAAGACTTTGTACCATCTAAAACTTCAGTGCGGCGGTAGTCCGAGAAGTCAGGCACTTTGATGTCTGTATGAGAATAACGAACAGAAGCAGGGCCTGAAAGACAAAGAGAAGATTTAACAACACAATTAGATGAGTACTCTGAAAATCAAATTTTAAAAATCTAATATAGTATGGTACTCACTGATCTCAGAAACAGACAAACCAGGAGTCAAAAAACACACTAAAAATGAAATGAAGTTAACTACTATCTATCATATTGGTATGAAATCACAGGATATTTATAAATTGATTGGTGAACACTGCTGTTTCAGGATTCGTAACATCTTAGTGTATCAAGCGAAATAGGCCAACATACAGCAATTATTTCAAAATTTACAAAATTCAACTGCAAAGGCACATTATACAATCTTCTAACTATCTTCCACATTCTCTGGGTTAGAAGGGACCAAAAAAACCTCATCTAGTCTACCTAGAAAGTTGATGTGTGATCATATTAAGGCAATTTTTTAACTTTATATTCCTACCTATATGCTCTCTTACAAAAAATTCATAAAATACTAATTACAAGATTCATTATTGGTATAACTTTACTTGAAGAAAATTTAAGGATTTCTACTTTAGACTCTAGGGTATAAATTAGTATTACTTGAACTTCAAATAAAACCACTACTGCGCAGGAAAGGATATCCTTATCAGAACAGACAGCTCTCAAAATAAATAAAAACTGCCAAAGAACTAAATATTTCAACTTAGCAAGGGAAAAAGGAAACAAAAATGGTATACACCCTCCTCTTCAATAAAGAGCAATAAAGAAAATTAGCTTTTCTTTATTTTTTCCATAAGGTATTTTGTTTATTTTTTCCATAAGGTACATATTCGCTCCAGAAGAGGAGAAAGACAATGAGAGGAAAAGTGAGAAATCACACCCTGAGAGGGATGGCCACATCTCCTCCACTCTCTTCCTGGGATTTTGGGTACGTACCTACATGCACCCAGTGTAAATTTCAAGTTGTCAGAATATATTCATTATTATCATATATTCACAACAGGGGAAAAATAAATAGCCAAAAGAACTCTTAGTGAATCCTGTAAAAAAAGGGAGAGCTGGACACTTGTTTCTGCCAATGCCTTAAACACCTTTAAGGAACTAACAGATGACTACATAACTTTACCCTCTCCTTGCAATGAGCTTTATAGAATCTGTGTCCATGATACAAAGCAAGAAACGAATATTTGGGCAAGCAAATAAATGAGAACATCAACTGCAGTCAGTCATGTAAAAATACAGTGCCTTTATCAATATCCGACCTGCTGGCCCCATATCAATAGGTTCTGCAATAGGGGAGCTATCATTTTTTTTTAAAAGAATTATTTTACTTACCTTTATTATTATTATTTTCCAATGTGACCATATACAGATAAAGAGAGAGAGAGAAAGCAAGCCACCAGGTCTAAGGCTTGAACCAGTCGGCCATGTGGGAGAACAATGCTTTTAACCACCACGCCTCCTGCCAGCCCCAAGGGGAGCTATCTTTTCTTTTTCACTGCTGTGTTTTCTTCAAATGGGATACTTTATGTCCATAAAACAGGACATAATATGTTTGTATCAAATGAATGTTAAGTAATTTTCTACATACTACTTAAGGAGCAAGTTTCCCCCCCACACATAGATACAACCTTTTCATACCACATTGAATGCCAGACAAAAAAAATCAATTTACTTTTACCACTTTTAAGTATATTTCAGGAAGCAGATCTCTAAAACTGAATGCTCATTCTTGGAAACTTGCATAAGGTTTCCTTTCTAGAAAAGAGGATACTAAAAAATTCCTCACTTTAGAAAATCTATTGTTTCCAAAGTAAATATATACATAAAACTCATTTTCATTATAATAAATTACAATTTTACCTTGGTCTACAGAGCTAGCTTATCTTAACATACTTTCAGAAGACAAACATTAAAACACATAGTATCTCAATTACTTTCCACATGATTCTCAAGGTCAGTAACTTTATGGAAGCCTTAAGTATTCATAAAGAATAATGAAACCTACCAAATCATCACATTACTTTTGGACCAGCAGGAGACGTGGTGATTAAGGTGAACCCCCACACATTCCACCATAGTTGGAGTCCCAGCCCTGGCAACTAGCTTTCTCACTTTCCCTATTTCTGGTGAGTACATGTGCCCTATCACATAGTAAAAGATAATAATAAAACTAAATAAATCTTTTAAAATAAAGATTTACATCTATGACTTTATGGAATCGGACTGACATTATATCATGGATGAGGGGACTTCAATAAGTCTGTGGAAAAATGGAATTTCTGGGGATCAGCAGTTAGCATAATGGCTATGTCGCTAGCTATGTAGTAGACCATGGTTCAAGTCCAGGACCCAATGGCTTAAAACTCACACCGGGTGTGTGTATGTGCGTGCCCAAGAGGAGCAAGGAGAAGGGACTGCAGCATGGCCAACCCCCCTGGGGGGTGATTTCTCACTTTCTGTATCCCTGTCAAGTGCACGCACCCTACAGCAAAAACCGCTCCAAAAAGGAAAAAAAAAAAAGGAATTTCTACCCCAGTTCTGGTACAAAAATATCTGAAAGCTATGCAGTTTTCTTTAAACAATACACATTTTCCAGAATTTTATGAAGTCCCCCCCTTCATAATACTCTACCTAATGCTACCCAGTCAGTATAGTATTTCAAATCAAGTATATTATTTTCCCAGAGCATTGCCTCAGATTTACATGTTTCATACTTACAAATTAAAAATAAAATCTACAAAAGGAAATATACAAAAACACTTAAGTGGATTTTGCCAGTCTCACTCAGGGGGAAAAATACTTCCACTCTATTTAGAAGGTTGCACTCTACTGGGTTATACCACATGTTTGTCAGATGCATGTAAAATTTAAAAAATTATTACCTTAGGAAATTAAAACACTATGCTGTAAAATCATTCTCTAAGCAATCTACACAAGTTATATTAAGTCTGACTTTACTAACAAAGAGGCTTAACTTAGTATTAACATAAAGCAAAACCAGATACCATCTAGAAATAGAGAAAATTTAAGTATTTTAACAAGTTTGGTTTATTTTAAGGTGAGCTATGAAAGTCTTCTGTATGGAAGAAATGCTACCACAGGGCAACCTTCCTCCTCAACTCAAGGATTTTCTCCTGATCCACCCCTGCCCTTCTCATCCTACTCCACTTCTATTACCTATCTTCTCATAAACTATCTAGATAAGAGATTTTAATGTGAATTTAGGCTACAAGCTGGAGGCATGAAAAAAGTTTTTGCATTAGGCCTGTTCTGGAAAAATATTTATGCAAATCTGTGTCAGCTTCCAATTTTTAAAAGAAACCCTTTAGCCATCTGACAAATTCCAAAGATGCTTTTTACCTTTGCTATTGAAACTTTTCCTCCCTTCTTGTTTCTCATCTCCAGGTCCCAAGAATAGGTCTGGAATGCGCTACCTATGAGCTCATTCCTACCCTAAACAGTTTCTCTAAAAACCACTGGTGCTCCTTAATATTCAGTCACAAATATTTTACACCAATTGTATATAAAACCCAAGGTTATGAAAAACAGAAAAATATAGGAGACATTTTCTATGCCCTTAAAATCAAGGTCAGAGAAATAACCAATAAGCACGAGACAGAATGGAAAGTGTCATGTGCGGGAATCAGTAAGTATAAAATTGTATTAACCAAATCCTGAAGTGAAATAGAAAAAAATGGGTTAAGGCCTGCATATGTGGAAACCAAGGGGAAATCATTAAAAGTGTAGTAGGCAGGGTACGGGGCCAGCAGGTGACGTAGTGGTTAAGGTCCTGGACTCCCACATGGCCAACCATGGCTTGAGTTCCAGACCTGGCGCCTTGAAAATCAAGCCAGGCATGTGTGCATACATGCCCCAAATCCCAGGAGAACGAAGAAGGAAGGGACTGCAGAGTCACCACCCCCTAGAGAGTAATTCTCACTGTCTCTGGTGAGAGCTCACACCCTATGGCAAAAACCTTTAAAAAAAAAAAAAAAAAGTGCAGTAGGATAAAATGAAAGGACAGTATAAGAAAGGGGGCAATTTGGTCAGTTTGTAGGGGAAGGGTCACAAACTCAGCTGTCAATAGGGCTAGGCAGTTAATAAGTAGGCCTAGTGAGAACTGTGATAAACTGTAGAACACTTGCTCTAACCGTAGGGGCAGCCAATACAAAGCCACTGTAGACATCTCCCATGTATAAACTAGAGCCACTGCCAGCTTCCCCAAATCAAGAGATGCCAGAAGTCTTCCTAGGTTTTTAAAGCTATGCAGTCACCCTGCAGGCTCACACTGACATGTCTATCATAGAGCATATAAAGAGGAAGACAAGGCACAGAAGTTAAACTAGGACCTGTTGACAGAGGGCGTGGAATAAGCTCCTGAGAAGAGTCCTTGGCTAAGACTATCAGTCTTGTCTGTCAAATCTATGTTCTGTCACATCCATACTGTGTGTACTTGTGCACCTCATACAGTCTTTTTTTCTCATCTGTAAAATGGGGAACATCATGATCCTCTGCCAGTTCTTCTTGAGGATTAACCGATTACATTAAGAGAGCCCTATGGGGACCAGCAGATGGCTTAGAGGTTACTTTGCTGTACTCCCACGTAGTTGACCAAGACTGGAGTCCCAGACCCAGCAGCTTGAAACTCGCGTGTTGTGTGCATGCCCAAGATCCTGAGAGAATAGAGAAGGGATTGTGGATGGCCATTCCCCCTGGGTGTGATGTCTCTCTCACTTTCTGTCTCTCCCATGAGCACAAGCACCCTATAGCAAAAATCTATTTAAAAAAAAAAGAAAAGAAGTCCTTTGACGCAGTGCCTGAAAACACTGCTGACCCTACATTGTGTAACTATCAATAACTTAGGGGTATGTTAACTATTGTCTGGGCTTTTTCTGACTTTCGAATTGGGGATGAAGAGGAAGGTCACCAGAGATCGAAAAGATCGGTGAGGCGGGCAACTTCCCAAACATTCCTATTTTTAAAGCACTGATTAGGTGCTCAGTCTGTGCTAATGGCTTTATGTATAATTTTTCCAACTAAGCATCACGACATCCCTATCAAGTTGCTATAAACATGAATCCCTTTCACGAGTGAGGAAAGAACGTTTAGAAGTTTACTCAAGGTCAAGCAACTTGTCATCAATGAACTACCACAGTATGCTGGAAACAGTTGGATTCCAGAGCTCTTAAACTTAACCGGTGAGGTACAGAGAGTTTAGCCTGCAGGTGGGAGCCCAGACCGCCGCCAATGAAAGATACCCAAATGAAGCCAGGAATGCCAGAGCTGGAGCATCACTGTAGCCCGTCAAACCCAGCCGCGTCCTCGGACAGGTAAGGACGCTAGGCCCAAGAAGCAGGGCCAGTCCAAGTCGCCCAGCCCGCGAGCCTAAGCCTCGCCAAGTAGGCTCTGCTCCACATATCCGCATACTCCCGCCCTCTTCGACTGCTCCCTGGGTCCAAGGCCGGAGGGAGCGAGAAAGTGGAGACCCTTCTGCCCCTAGTCGCTTCCCTCAGCCCGGCTCACCATTGAGGCCTACGGAGGCGACCAAAGGTCGACCCGCGGCCTGTCCACTCAGCGACTCCCGGCACAGGAAGGGCCGCTTCGCGTCCAGAACAGGCGGCTCCGGGGTGGCGGGCACCGCGGCCTGCACCAGAGGCCGCAGCGCGCCCGCCACCCCGCGGGACGTGGCCGACAAGACGGGCGCGAACGGGCCCGAACGGGTGGCGACCGACAACATGGCGACAACTGTTCTAACCGCCTAGCCGGTCACAGGGACGACCTTCGGCGGGCCGCGCAGGCGCGAGGAGGGGCAAGCGGCGCAGACCTCGTGACGTCAGTGCGCCGGCCCAGTCGGGAAGCCGAGGGGCGGGGCAAAGCCCGAGAGGCGCTGCATCCCAGGCTTGGGCTAGAGACCAAGCTAAGGGCAGAGCGGGGCGGGGACGAGTAGGAGGGGCTTGCCGCCCCACCTGTCAGTCAGGACGACTCCTGATCTGTACGGAATCTGCACAGAAGAAAGGGGGCACCGGAGGCTCCCAGGAACATCTGGTGACCCAAATTCGCAGTCCTTTGGGGTAAAAAAACTTCATTTGTGGCGACCTAGGGATAAGAATAAATTTTTAAATGGGGATTTAAATAGGAATAATAATTCCTGCCATATACTTAAATATATCTCACATGGACGAGTCCAGCACATAGTAACCACTAATAGGTGTTTGCTATGATGATATTTATTATCATTATCTAACAACAACAGCAAAAAAGGTGAGGGACCTGTGTGCAAAGTTTAAGAACGATAATGGCTTAAGTTATTAAGTTGTGTGCTATAGCTGCAGTCTCTGTATAATCGAGTTCTGTATGTATTGTAGTAACAGTTATTATTATCAGTATTTTGTGAGGAAAAAACAAGAGGTTTAGAGGGAGTCTTTTCCCAGAACTGGACATCCTGCAAGCAGTGAAGCAGAGGAGTTTAGATTCTGAGTCCGTGCTCCTAACTCCCACTATTTCTTCCCCAAGTAAGATTTTAGATGTACACAGGTCCCTAAGTCACTTTGTATCACATAGTGAACACGTTATTCCATTTTCACTTTTCTTTCAGTTATTTGAATTGCACCAATGAGAAGTCTCTATTGGTGCTAATAGATCTGTATTTCCTCTCTACATTTGCTTGAATAGATCTTGAGTTAGAAGGCTTTAGCAAATACTGAATCTAGAGAGTTATTATTTATTTTCATAATATTTATTTTCCATCTATACTGGTTTTCTATTCTATATGGTAGTGAGATAAGGTTTGTTTTCATTTATTTAGGTCAAGATGTTTTAATTTAAATGTTAAGTAAATATTAATACAAGCAGTGCACAGATTTGGCAGAATCATCATGATGATGGTAAGTATATGAATCACTGAAGCCTCTCAACACTACTCAGTCATGTACATAGACTCTATGACATTGACATATATCCTAACCCCTCTATACCTCAGTTTCCTCACATGTAAAATTGGGGCATTAATGATGCCACATATAAGGTTACATGGAGGAATAAATGTGTGTAAAGCACCTACAAGAAGGGCTTGCATTTGCTGGTATTGTATTTATTTGAAATGCCACGTCCTCTGACAAGCTTTTCTCAACCATGCTGACTCATTTCTGCTCCTCACTCAAGGTACAGATTAGCAGCATCAGACTGATCACTTTCTTCTCTGAGTTTTCCTTTGACCCTCCTCAGGGCCCAGTCCTTAGCCATCCTTTTAGCCCAAGTGATTGTAATGGACTCTCAAGACTGGGAGCTGCCTCTTCAGGGGCCCATCCTGACTAGGGTCATTATGTGGTTGGCACTGAGCTTGCTCCCAGTAACAGCACCACAATAAAAGACACACTTCTTGGGGCCAGCAGGTGGCATGGTGGTTGAGGTGTTGGAATTCCCACATGGCTGACCAGGGCTCTAGTCCTGGACATAGTGGCTTGCTTTCTAACTCTCCCCCTCCCTCGTCTTTCTCTGGCAAAATTCATGTGAAAAAATAATAATATAAATAATTCCTTAAGACAAACAAACAAACAAAAAAGCCACACTTACAGAGCAGCTTTGATACATCACACACAGTTTGAGTGCTTCAGTGTCATACCAGCTCTCTGAGGTGGGTAAGAATAAATGAGGATTGAATAAATGATTGGGTGAAGGTAACTTCACAAGACCTTCATGATCTCCCAGTGGGGTAAGCAGAATAGGAATTGTTATCTCCAGGTTCTCTGGGTTCAATCTCAGTTCTCCCACTCACTAGATATGGTGTTTTTTTTTTTTTTTTTTTTTTTTTTTTTTTTTTTTTTTTTTTTACTTTTTTATATTAAATCACTGTGTATCATTACAGCATACCAAATGAATTTTCCCATCATAAATACACTATATATTGAATCAGTCAAAGATATTACCATATACTTTATAATCAACAGATTGCCTTCCATTTTGGGTCTCTCAAATGTTTTGCTTTTTAATTCTTCTCCTTGATTCCTTTCCTCTCACCCTCCCCTATTTCCAACCCTTCTCCCACACTGTCTCCAGTATCACCATTGCTCTCCATGCTTTTTTAACTTCCAGTCTTTCAGTTTCTGCAACAGAGTGCTAACACCCAGTATATATTGAATGGGGACATACAATGTCTCTTTCATAGTCTGGCTTTCTTCGCTTAGCAGTAAATCTTCCATATGTGCCTCAGTCTTTCTTCTTAAAATGGGGATAATAATATAATACTATCTACTTCAAAGGGTTATTTTAGGGATTAAATGAATTCATAAATGTAAAGTGCATAGAACTGTGAAAGAGGGAGACTAGTGTCCAGGAGTGGTGAATGTATTGAACCTGCGTAGGCCAACCTAGGTTCTACTTGGTAGCTGTCTTTTTGTTTGTTTTTCGTTTTAAAAGAGATTTTTGCTATGGGATGTGTGCGCTTGCCAGAGAGACAGAAAATGAGAAATCTCCCCCCAGAGGGATAGCCATGCTGCAATTCCCTTCTGCTTCATTCTCCTCTTGGGATTTTGGGCATACACACACATATACTGGGGTGAGTTTCAAGCCACTGGGTCCAGGACTTGAACTATAGTCGGTCATGTGGGAGTCCAGTGACATAACCAGCTGTTTTTTAACTGATGGGGCTGTTAGCTTTCATGCTTCAGTTTATTCCTTTTTATTCTTTAATGTTCCATCTTTTCTTTTTAAGCTTATTTCTTTCATGAGAGAGAGAGAGTGAGAGAGAGACAAGTATCCTTAACAGGGTCTCATACCATAATTTACCCCCAGCCTTCCCAGCCAGTCAGGTCCCCATGGACCTGACCTGGGCATATTCCTTCCCCTCCCCCCCCCTCCTCCTCTACTTACAAGTAGATCAGGGAGTCAAACTTGTGGTCTTTCATATGGATCCAGCTTCACTTGAGTCATGCACTACTGAGCTGTCACTGAGCTGCCCTAAAGCTGCATCTCTAAGGGCTCTCAAGACAAACAATCTGGTTTGGGTACCGCTCTGCCCTTTACTACCTGTGTGACTTTGGGCAACTCTGAACTTCAGTTGCCTCATCTGTAAAACAGGGATAAAATGAGATTACTATGAGGACTGAAAAAAAAATGCATGTGAAAAAACTAACGCGGTGTTTGGTACACAATGAGAGCTTACTAAATGTTTATTATTTTTGTGAACTGGGGAAAAATAGTCATAATCCAGGGACATAAATGTTCGGTAGGCTTCTCACTTCCCAGTAAGTGTGAAAGGCAATGTGTATGTATAAATACAGCTGGAGGGGCATGACATAAAGCCTTCTTACAGCAAACTATGGTTTATTTAAATCAGAGGTCATGGGTGAGAGGTCAGAGGTCATGGATTAGAGACCCGCTCTTTCCTTCTATTCAGCTCTGCTCAGGGAGAGACCTGTTGGTCTAGCAGAGATCATGCTGTACACCACAGAATTATTTGCTAGCCATTTGCAAGTTGTGTGTATTCCTACATACATATTTAGTAGACAGAATAATTCCTCCCCCAAAAAAATATATCCACACCCTAGCCCCCAGTAAATGGGAATATGTTACTTTCCATGGCAAAGGGTCTTTTGTGGATATGACTAAAGATCTTGAGACAGGAAGCTTATCCTGGATTGTCTGGGTGGGCCCAGAGTAATCACAGGGTCTTTATAAGAGGAGGGGTGAAGGTCAGAAGGAATGCACTCTTGCAGATCCATTTTAGGCTTCTGACCTTCAGAACTGTAAAGTAATAAATTTGTGTGAGTAATTTGTTATAGCAGCAATAGGACACTACCATTACCTCTCTCTCTCTTTCTCTCTCACTCACATAAGTAAGTATAAACATTGGCTTTTCTTCAAAACACAGAAGGTCCACTCACATTAGGCCTGTGTCTTCACATACTGAAAGACTGTAGGGTACTATTAGACAGGATAGGTACTTGCTTGCTGCTCTGAGTCCTTTCCCATTGTGTCTACTTCATTCGATAACATCACTTGCCCATCTGCCAAGGCCTCTGAGTGTGAGATCTCAGGCTCATACAATCCCATGAACAAACTTGATCTATTGCTGAAACTAGTAGGATACAAACAGGCAGTGGAATCTACTAGCTCCAATTGCGTGTGTTGTATTCTGAGACACTTTGTCTTCCTATGGTCTTGATGGGACCGAGGAGGAGAATACATGCTAAGGCAACTCTGCACAAATTCTCCAATGATTGTCAAAACTTATTTACAGAACAGCAATTCTGTCTGTGATCCCAGGTAATGCACCAAAGTCAGTGAGACACTTGCAGCCTCACCTCAGGGAACATGCCTCCTCTACCACTTTCATCTCACCTTATGCCTACACAGGAAGGCAACCACCTCGCTGCTGAAGAGAGCCCACGCCTGTCTCTTGTTTCCACACCATTACCTCGGGAAATGCCTGGCTTCCCATTTCCAGTTCCAGCCGTTGTGACAGTTTCAGCCCTCTCCCCTCAGCTCACGTCCTTCGCTTGAGCAGTGAGACGTGAAGACTGACAGCCGCTTGAGAACTGCACAGACTGTCCCCAATTTAAGCCATTTAAATTGCATTTCTGTTCCATAAAATCCGTTTCCCTAATCTGTGCCCCTACCTCTTTGAAAGATGGTAACCCTAGGGAGGAGAAGAAATTAGCCAGGGAGGAGAAGTTCAGACGTGCTAATATTTTAATCGCTCGTTCCTTTAACACATTAGTCACATTCATTAAGTATGATTAATTTGCAGGCTTTGTTGAAAACCATATCAGTTTCCCTATCAGCCACACATCCATCTCTTGCAGAGCAAGCTGCTGCAGTGGCACCAAAAACTCCCCCATTTTTAACACCTGGATTGTTTTATGTGCCCCCTGAAAAATTTGTTAATTGAACTCATTTATATAGAATACTTGCTAAGAGCCTGCGGTCCTGAGCAGGCTATCTAGATTTGATCCCAACTCCTCCATTTGCTGCCCAAGTCACGTGGGCAAGTTATTGGAGCCCGCTGAGCTTCAGTTTTCTCATCTGAGCATGGAGATAAGAATACCTACCTCTGAGCTTCGTTGTCAAGAAGATGTCAAACCTTTTGACTTTGGAATTGCTCAATAAGTTGGTTATTATTGTAATTAAGGGCCCTTGGTATATCATTCTTTCATTCATTCATTCAAAAGCTTTTATACAGTGACTATTATGCACAATATCACATGCCCTCTGCTGGCAATATAGCACTGAGCACAATAGAGAAATGTATTTGACCTTGAAGACCTTACATTCTAGTGAGAGAAGACAGACCACTAACAAACATATATAACATTTCAAACTGTGATACCTTCTATGGAGAAAAGAGCAGGACAAGGGGAAATAAGTACTGAACTAATGGGAAAGAGTGTTATTATTCAAAGGGAACTCAGAGTTGTTACCATTGTATAGGTGGAGGAGTATGTACCTCAGGAAAATCTGCTTCATATATCCATTCATGCAATAAATGTCGAACACCTGCTAGGTTCCAGGCCCTGGCTAGAGGCTGGGGACCTAGACCCTGACCCACAAGGGCTTGGTTTGCACACTGCTCTAGGAAGCTTGAACTGAGAACCACAGAGCAAGGAAGCCATATGAGAAATGGTGTGGTCTTGCTGCTCATCTGCTGATGGAGTGCCATGATGACTTCACAAGGACATGGGGAAGAAAGTGAGAAAGTATGTCACACATTGGGTCACTTGGCACATGATCTACTCTTCTCCAAACAGACATCATTTCTGGGTCATTAGGGGCCTCCTCCCTACTCCCTGCAGAGTGATGAATAATACCCTGGGAGAAATGGATCTAGGATAACTTGATTGACAGAAAGCTGGACATTTTCTAAAGGGATGGGAGTATTAGAGGGGTAAGTTGAAGGGGTTATACTTCTGAAAAACCTTGGGCAGCTCTAAGAGGGCAAAGAAAGTGTTAATGTAAGAGTGTCTCCCTTCTCTCAACTCCCCTCTCTGCCCACCCCAGTGGTTTTCCAGCTCTGCACCTTCAGTCATCTTATCTCCAACATGAAGGTCTGGGCTCATTCTGTTTAGACTCAACTCAGAACTTGCTTTGAATCTTTGTCATTCAGAGAAACCGAAATCCAGAAACACAGACTCCTGGATCCTGTTCTTGTGGAGGGCAACCCAGTAGAACCCCCTTGTCCCTTCTCCCTGGAGAGGAGTCTCCAATCTCTAAGACATCCCCAGGCATCCTTGGGGACATTAAATATGAGTAGGAGAAGCAGGAAAGAGGCTCAGGCCCAACCCAGGGCCCCTGCAGGGTCTGTACACACAATTACAGGTCATTATTTCTCTCTTATAATCATGCCCAGAAAACATTAAGGAAATTTAAATCAAACCACTAGTTGTCCAGCATTGCTGCGCAAATAATAAATTCATAGGTTAAGTAAGAAATTTTATTTGTACTTATTTCAAAATTGATGGTTGCAGGGAAATGAATTGTGATGTGCAGAGTATTTAATTTGTATTTCAAGGAAATAATGAAGGCAGCACTCATTTGTACATCCAAAAGCCCTTTCATCCCTGAATCTTGAGAGCACTTTTTCAGGCATACTGAGAATGAATTAAGTTGCAAAGTCTCCATGAAAAAGATTAAAGTTAAAACATAATTTTGAAGAACTACTTGAGTTCATCCATTTACCTGCTTTGTAAGTACATGCGCCTATTTTCTTTACAATTTTATTTTTTACAAAAGAAGGAACTTTGTGTGGCATGTAGAACCACACTACAGAAAGGAACAGCTAACTTCCAGATTCTTAAAAAATGCCCAGGCTGAATTAGACCCACCTTCTGAGTCAAGATGATGCTAATTAAACCAGATATCCCATCACAAGGCATGCTGGTTAATAAATTATTTGATTACTAGGTATTGTAAGTATACCTGCAATCAATACATTTGCCTAAAAGCTCTGAATTAGAAATTGTCCAATAAAATATAACTGAAAGGTATTAGGAATTGGTAGTTTTAATTACAAAGAATGATTAATTAATCATTCAGATAGTATTGATCTACAACTTATTTAATTCTTTGCAATTTAATTTGTCAAATTGGAATCCAAATAACTGATGATTTGTCCTATTAATGGTAGAGCTGGAAGGGATAGAGATGATGAAAGATGCAGGGCTAGAGCCATAGATCTGATGGCTTTGCACGAAAGACCCAAGTGATTCTAATTCCCACCTCAGGGCCTTTGCTAGTGCTCACTTGAGTGTCCTCCATCCTCCCACTTATTTGTCTCTGGGTCGAGGTCCAGTACAGGCTCCATGCCTCCAAAGAAGCTCTGGTGGACTTGAGGAGATCTGGGGAAGTATCTAACCCAGTATCTGCTTCATACTTCATGTCTCCTTGCTTCAGTTTTTTCACGTGAACAATGTGAGTTACAAGAGTATTTGGGGGAAGAGGAGAGAATGTGCATTTGGTATGGTTTCTGGTGATGCTCAACGTGTGCTGATTAGTATTTTACTACCACTGTTATTATTTCCAGTTTCTTCCCTCTGAACTCCTGCGGGATTTATAGTTGATGGCCTCATTTACATTGCAGTACACCACCCCACATTCTCCTCTGCATTGTCGCCAGTAAATAAACTTTTTAGGGCGGGGATAGAGTCTTATACTCTTTTGTTTCTCCACAGAACTATTGCTCTGCCTACAGCTGTGCAAGAATGACCAAATTCCTTTTATTCAATCTGTAATGGCACTTTCTGCACACAGATGGAGCCCAGGAAATTTGTGCTGCTGGCAGGGAAGTCATCAAATGCTTATGAGGCCTTTTGTGCTCCAGAAAGAGAAAGAGAGAGGAGTATAGCCAGTGAGTCCTCTGACTGGAGCTTGAACTTGACACCTGGGAGAGGAGGAACACTCCCCCAACCTCCTATCCCCACTGTGTTCCCGGGTAGGGTGGGACAAAGAAGGAGAGAAACCACATAGGGGGCATAAGAGAAGACAGTGAGGACATTGCTGCTAATTGGGGGAGTAGGCATGCCTAGCACCTGAGCTCTGGGAAGATGCAACTTTGGAGAGAGAGATTTGCTCCTCCTCTTGTAGGCATTCCTACTCACTTATAATCTGTTTTCTACTGTGGGAAGCTAATGGTATCTGCTGCAGCCACATGACAACTTTATTTTATTTTTTGTAATTTTTTTTGCCATAGCGTGCCTGTACTCCCCAGAGACAGACAGACAAACAGAGAGAGAGGGAAAGGGAGAAATTACCCTCTAAGGGAATGGCCATGCTACATACAACCTCTATTCTTCCTTTCTCTTCTAGAGATTTTGAGCACACACTTATATGAATCTGGTGTGTTTTTCAAGCTGCCAGGTCTGGGACTTGAACTGTAGTGGTGGCCATGTGGAGTCCAGTGCCTTAACCACCATGACACCTGCTGGCTCAAGATGAGTTCTTTTAAAAATCCAAAGTACAGGAGAACGCTAAGTCGGAAAAGTGCTTGCATATCTATATTGTGGTGTTATTCACAATTGCTAAGACATGGAACCAGCCCAAATGTCCATGAACCGAAGAATGCATACAACTTAGCCTTACAAAAACAACAAGACTTTGAGTTTTGATAGAAAGTGGATAAATATGGAATATTTACTACTGAGCAATCCAAGCTAGGCTATGAAGGAGAGGCATTGTATGTCTCCACTTAATATATACCAACTGTCCATATTATATGACTGAAATAGAAAGATTAGAGGATATAGAAACATGGAAAATGGTTACATATACTGGATACAGTGTGGGAAGAGGGCGGGAGAAGGGAGTGTGAGAAAAGATACTAAGGAGAAAACTAGAGAGGCAAAACATTTATGGAACACAGAAATGGATTATTACCTGTTGATGATAACATGTATATAATATCCCCAACTGGACTGGTGAGAAAGGTATTCATTTTGGAAAATTCTTTACAAGCTAAGTGATGTATAGTGATTGAATGTATAAAAGAAATTAAAATAAAATTTTTAAAAAGAACTAAAATCAATTAATCAATTACAACAAAAACCCTAAACATACACTCTTGACACTCTCCTGACACGCACACAACTTCCCATGAAATCTATGTTTGAATATAAGGAACTCCAACAGAGTCTTCAACTTTCCTCTATCCTTTCACTCATCCCTGTGTCACCCCAGCAACACACTGCTTGTCATATGGTTTGTGCTCAGTGAGAAATTACTGAATGGATGGATACATAAATGAGTTCATGTCTTCTGAGCCTTGGAGAAGGAAAAGAAAATGCAGAAGAGGCATACTTCACAGAGGAGAAGACTCAGGGTCTTGGGCAGGTAAAAAACAATAGTAGACAAGGAGCCAGTAGGTGACGTAGTGCTTAAGGTGCTGGGCTCCCATGTGGCTATCCATGGTTTGAGTCCCGGACCCAGCCCCTTGAAATTCAAACTGGGTGCATTCGTGTATTCCCAAAATTCCTAAAGGAGAGTGGAGAAGGTATTGTAATGTGGCCATTCCCCCTGGGAGGTGATTTCTGTTGCTCTGTCTCTCTCTGGCAAGCACATGCATCCTATAGCAAAAATCACCAAAAAGCAAACAAACAAACAAACAAACAAACAAGACCAATAGCAAGTGAGTGGCAGTGAAAAGAGACAGGTGGGTAGTAGGCCAACAATCAACCCAAAAGGGACAGCTGGAACAGCCAAGCCAAAGAGCAACCGTTCCTGGTGATGGCATGGCCCATGGAGTCAGTGAAAGTCATTTTCTAAACTTGGGAAAATTTTAACCTGTTAACCTGTTAAATAAAGCTCTCTTTAAACTTGGAGGGAAAAAATATAACTTTTCTCCAGGTGAAACAATAACACTAACTTAGAGCACAATGGAATTTTATTTTTTATGACCAAGTTATAAATTGTTGAAAATGAGAGTTTTAAATAGAAATGTTGACATAATAATTTTATCTATAGCAGCATGAATAACCCACTTATAATCGTTATTATTTTGTCTTCTATGAACGTTTTCTTTTTTGAAAGTTCAACTTGCTCAACGTGTTTGTCTTTTAACGTGAGTTAAGAGATAATTTGCATGAACACAAATAATGCAGTATCAATTCAGTGGCATTATGAATTAATTAGCTACAACCCACCATAATGAATTGGAAAAATGCAACTGCACTTTCCATCTCTTTTATTTATAGCTCCTTCTCGGTACGTTACACCTTTTCAGATATTAAGTACCAAACATGCTTGCTTCTTAAAAAGGTTAATTATCCAAGACAAGTTTATGGTACGTTATCTAAAGGCCACATATTCTACTTCTTTGGCATCTTGGATTTATGTATTTACAAACAGTGGAAAGTTAATCAGTCAAATTTCTTTCCCTTCCACACCCAGCAGGCACTCTTCTCCCCATGTGCTCTGTTTGGTGCGTGGTATCTCTTTTAGCAGGCTTCCGTTTCTCACTTTGGCAGGGCAACATCAACAGCTTGGATTACCCAACTTTCATTTCCTTCAATGTATGTGTGCCTAGAGTGACCAGCAAGCAAGGTAGGACAGACCTGGCCTAAACCCTGTAACATCTGGAGCACAACTCATCCCTCGAGGGCCACAGAACAAATTATTGTCATGGTATCTTTGGCCTATTAAATATGGAATTGTTAACTTGTCTTTAAGAATTTGTAGATTTCAGGACCAGCAGTTAACATAATGGCTATGTTGCTGGACTCCCATATAGTCAACCGTGGTTCGAGTCCCAGACCCAGTGGCTTAAACTCACGCCGGGTGCGTGTGCATGCATGCCCAAGATTCCGAGAGGAGAATGGAGGAGAAGGGATTGCAGCGTGGCCATACCCCGGGGGGAGGGGGGGGATTTCTCACTTTCTGTCTCTCTGTCTTTCTGGTGAGTGCACACACCCTATAGAAAAAAAAAAAAAAAAAAAAAAAGGATTGTAGATTTCAGACCAGCAGATGGCATAGTGGTTACATCACTGGACTCCCACAAGGTCAACTGCAGTTCGAGTCCTGGACACGGTGGCTTCAGAATCATGCCAGGCATATGTGTATGCGTGCCCAAGATCCTAAGAAGAGAATGGAGGAGAAGGAATTGCAACATGGTCCTCTCTCCTGGAAGATGACTTCTCACTTTCCATCTCTCTGTGTCTCCAGTGAGCACACATGCCTTATAGCAAAAAAAAAAAAAAAAAAAAAAAAAAAAAAAAAAAAAAAAAAAACAAACAAAAAACAAAAAACTTCTCTCTAAAAAATTTTTTTTGGACATTTCATGCATGTGTGCACGCACACCTGCAGATTTCTGGCCACATTCCCTAATGTCAACTATAAGGAACTATGTGCAGGCTCTCTTTAGGCAGGGCCTGAGCTTTACCACCTCTCCATGTTTCTCCAGTTCCTGTCCTCCAGACCCTGAAGTTAAGTGCTGGTTGCCATTTACCACCTAATAGTGGGCCCATCTGAAATACTCATCTTGCCTGCCTGACTTCTGTAACTGTACCTCCATGGAACCAGGGAGTGAATCCAAGCACTGGAAAGTCCAGAGAAGGCAGACCTCCAGCACTTCACCCTATCACCCACAGACAATGTGCAGGGTAAATGACAGGGAAGAAAGACATTTCCCAGTAGAGTAGGTGCTATAGGAAATAAACAGGGAAATGAGTTAAAGAGAACCTAGCTTTGGAGATGAGGGGCTGCTCATGTGGGATGATCAGTGAGGGCTTCTCTGTGATGTGTTCAGAGACCAAAATGAAGATGGCGTGGGAAGATCTGGGGTAGGTGTTCAAGGTGTACTCAAAAGCCCTGAGGTAGCATACAGATGACATATGCTAGACTCTGCAGGAAGGCCAGGATGATGGGCTTTATGTAGTTAGCTCAAGATGAGAGTGGAGAAGCAAGGGCCTGATGCTGCCTTAGCCTAAATAGCCTAACAGCAGAGCCTGGAAAGAGTTCTGTGTGCAAGTTCCTGTTTGAGGGATATGATTCTAGGGATCTAAACTGTGGAATAAGGGAATAAAACAGGAAGGAAGAAAAAAAATCAATACAAGGATGCATTATTGAGAGGACTATGGCCATGGAGATTGTTCTCAGTCTCTCTGGGAACTCCTGAGGTACCTTTTACTTTCTTCCTTTTCCTTTATTTTATTTTTAATCAATCAATCAATTAATTAATTTGGCTACAGGGTGTGTGTGTGCTCACCAAAAAGAGATGGACAGAAGGAAAGTAAGAAATTACCTCCATGGGTATAACCACACTGTAATCCATTATCCTCTCCAGATTTTGGGCATGCACACACATGTGCCTGGCATGATTTTCAAACTGCCAGGTCCAGGACCTGAACTGCAATCGACCATGTGGAAGTCCAGTGCCTTAACCACCATGCCATCTGTTGGCCCCCTGAGGCAGCTTTTCTAATGTGCCTCAATACCACCAAGGTGGAGAGTAAAAGCTGGCTGCCAACTGCCATTGGAAGTGTGACTTCACTTGGATTTAGCATGCACAATTGTTGGGTACATTGAAGGCTTAGAGGCATCCTGGGTCAGGCCCAAGAGACAGAGCTGGGCAAGGCATTGTCAGGTTGCATCCATGCAATGCTGGCCAGAGCCAGTGTGAAACTCTTCTGGACAATGTCTAGAACAAGATGCAGGCTGTGAGGATGTGAATAAGAGAGGATGTTAATTGGAGAGGTCAAACTCAGTGGATCAACACAATGGAAACTCCCTCATCTTCCCGAGTCCACTAACCTCCTTTCACTTGTACGCATGCTGTCTGCCTTCACTCCTGTCCACAGAGACCCTGTCAAAGGGCCTCATTCCTTCTCATTTCCTCTCTCCTACATCATCAGTTTTTCTCTCTTCCTTTGGCCATTACATTCCCCTATGAATATGGTCTAAGGGACCATCTTTTTAAAAAAACCTCCCTTGAGCTGAGTCCCTCTCCTGCAATAACCCCCATTTCTCTGTCCCACTTTGGAGAGCAATCGAAAAGGTCTTGTCATCGTCCTTTTTGCTTACTCTCACCTATCTCTGAAAGGGCTTTGATCAAGACTCCCAAATGAAATCCCTTTAAGGAGAAAAAAATGATCATGTGTACATAAAGCTGCCCAAATTACGCAGTCCCCTTTCCCTCCCCTCCCTGTCTTTACCTTCACGAGTGAGCTTGGCTATCCATGCCCAAGGCAGCAACCTCAGTGAATGGGCACAGCTTGTCAGAATCAATAACTGGAATCAATAACCATGTCAGTTATAATTTATGTTGGCTCTCTCTCCTTCATCTTTGAGTCACTTCGTGTTTAATATAAATGGGAAATTTACTGTCTTTAACATTGGGAAAACCATGGATGACACCAAACTTCAATTTATCCATGATTTCCCTGGCCTAGGCTAGACAGCTGAATCCACACCTGATCCCACAGAATGTGGAGGGCGGTGGACAGGAGATAGCCAGTAATGGCAGAGGTAGAGGTTGAGTGACTGGTGGAGACAAGGGGCTTGGGTAACACATTATCCTGGGAACCTATCCTGAAGTGGTGTGCTGCAGGGGAGCTCATGAGGGAAAGGGAATAAGGGCCAGCAATGCCTGGAGTGCTCTTCTGGCTACAGAACAGACACCAGACCCACTGTGTGCAATTCTTGGCAGTTTTCTGCTCATCACCCAGGAGATAATCCCTCAAGGGCAGGGCCCATTTGGTTTTGCACTCTGCAGTACCCTCAGCATGGCAGGGTGCAGGTGCTTCATAGATGTTTGTCTAATGAATGAGCGAAGGTGAGACAGGGAACCTATAGCAGATGCCACAGCCCTCTGCACACTGAACATGTTGGAATTCCCTCTGTGTCTCTCTGTTCACCAAATACCCATACCCACGTGAGGTCTGTGGGGCTGGAACAGTCTTTTTTTTTTTTTTTTTTTTTTCTTGAGAGGTTTTGCTATAGGGTGCATGCACTCGCCAGAAAGACAGAGAGAGACAGAGAGATAGAAAGCAAGAAGTCACCCCCCCACACACGGGGGATGGCCTCACCACAATACCTTCTCCTCCATTCTCCTCTCGGGATCTTGGGCATGCATGCACACACGCCCAGCGTGAGTTTAAGCCACCAGGTCTGGGACTCGAACTGTGGTCGACTACATGGGAGTTCAGCAACATAGCCATTACGCTAACTGCTGGTCCCAGAAAAGTCTTGTCCTTCTCTGCTAAATTTTAATGCTGAGCCTAGTGCAAAGTTGGAAAATGAACAAATAAATGATCAGTGGGTGGAAGTGTCAGGAGCAGAGATTTTGGCTTACTTTGGTCGTTGGTAAAGTCATGATGCCTTTTTGCACAGAAAAATACATCATGATTTTTCCAGTGACACAATATTTATTCATTATTTTATTGAACCCTTGTTTGTTCCAGGTCATGACCATGGCAATGAGCACCTTCTGTGGCTGAGGTGCTCACGGATGAGAGCCCAGTATAGCAAACCTGAGTCCCATGCTGCTTCAGAAATCTTCTCACAGAGGTGTCAGCCTTCTACCTCAACCTCACTGGTCAGGGCAAACAGGTTTCTGTGCTGCTTCTCTAGGGCCCAGTGCTATGCCTTGCCCCAGAATCCTTTTGGCTTCGTGCCCTTTGCACTCACTCCTGGCACCTACTCCACAAGAGGCCTTGATCCACCCCTAGCATATGCCAGGTGCTCTGGCATCCTAATGTTGGGTAGTTACTGTTGCTTCCCCTCCCTACCCTCTTCACACCCTGCAGTTGCTAGCCCTTCCTTCTCCTCCCTCCACACCCTGCAGTTGCTGCCCCTCCCTCCTCCTCCTTCCTCCACACCCTGCAGTTGCTGTCTGCCAGTGAGATATGTCCTGGTCAGTCACTCATGTTCTTACTTTAGAAGTTGGGTTGGGGGACCAGCAGTTGGTGTAATGGCTTTGTCGCTGGACTCCCATGTAGTCGACCATGGTTCAAGTCCTGGACCCAGTGGCTTAAACTCATGCCGGGTGCGTGTGCATGCGTGCCCAAGATCCCCAGAGGAGAATGGAGGAGAAGGGATTGCGGCATGACCATCCCCCTGGGGGGTGATTTCTCAGTTTCTGTCTCTCTGTCTCTCTCTGTCTTTCTGGTGAGCATACGTGCTCTACAGCAAAAACCTCTCAAAAAAAAAAAAAAAGAATTTGGGTTGGGAAGCTTAGCTCATGGCTGAGGGAACAGAAATAAAGAGAAATGGGGGGAAGAGGAAGAGGAAGGGGAAGTATGAGTGAGGACCCATTATTATATCATAACATCAATTCAGAGCCAGCCCTGTAGCCTAGTGCTTGAGGGTACTGGATCCCACTGAATCCAACCACAGTTTGAGAGGCAGGGCAAGACGTGTATATGCTTGTCTAGGGTCCCAACAGGATAGAGAGATGGAGGAGAAGGGATTGTGGTGTAGTCAAGCGCCATTGCAAGGTACTTTCTCCTTTTCTTTCTGTCTTTTAGTACACATGCACTCTGGCAATTTAGGGGAAAAAAAAAGGAAAGATAAAATCAATTTAGCAGATCTCAACCAGTATTAAAAAGAATTGAACAAACAAATAGTAGAATGTAAAGAAAAATATAAATGTAGCAGCTAGAGAGTGGCACAGCAGTAAAATGTGATGTTCTGTGAGGCTGACCCATATGGGAAGGTTCTGGGTTTATATCTGGAGAGCTCCCTGAGTATGCTGGGTATGTGTGTGTTCATGAGCAGGGGCTGGCTGGGGCTGGGAATATATCATGGTGTCAATACCTGTTGGGGGTGCCATATCTTTGTCTGTCTCTCTCTCCAGCTTCCTCTCTTTATGACTCATGGAAGAAAAAACAAAACCTTAAAGAAAAGGAAATATAAATGCATTGCTCAAGTAAATATTGTTTCATGAACCTCTGTTTCAATTTTGTGTAGGCACACACATACATACTGGATCTCCATGTCCAAAAATAGTTTGAGGTGAATAAGTTTAGGAAAGCCTGTCCAAATGTCTCAAGTGTTCATCTGTGGGCTTCTTTACCTTGCTGAGGCACCCAGCTGCCCACCTGGGGAAAAGCAAACTAAGTGAAGCTGATGTGAAGTGATTCTTTAAAAGTCAGGTGAAGCAGTCAGGAGGCCCTGAACTAAACATCGCCAGCAGCAAGGTCACAAATGCCAGAATAGCAAAGGCTGCTCATGCCTCAGCCAAAGGAGAGGCAGCCAATTGGATATTTTGGGAGCATTGCCAACAGAGTCTGCTCAATGTGATGAAAGAGAGTCTGTGTATATGGAGCACCTACTGGGTGCTAGGCATTGGACATTCCTACCTCTCAGCAAGTAGTACTCCAAAGGAACAGTCACATCTGTACGTTGTTCATCGGAGATGCCCCAGGGCCCAGCATGTACTAGATAGTCCATCCATGTGACTTGAGTTTCTGACCCCGACACAACCTACAAGGCAGATATTATGAACTTTATATTAGGGCAAAAAACAAAAGGCACAGAGTGCCTTTTCAGTGATCAACTGAATGGGCAGAGCCAGGATTTGGACCCATATGAATCTGACATGAGGGCTGGACCTTTTCTGCCATGACACAACTTTCACAACAATGGGAGTTGGAGGACACACAGCCTTATCCAAGGGCTTCCGGAAGAATAATGCTTACAAGAAAACCAATTATAGAAAGACTGAACAATGAAAGATACTATGAATATAACTCTGGGATGATTGGGGGAGGGACAGATCAAAAGCTATCTACCGAATACCAACCCCATGAGGATAGTTACTGTGTTTGTCTTGTCTACCTCCTTATCCCTAGCTTCTAAGATAATTCCTGGAATATTGTAGTTTAATAAGTATTGGACAGATGGATTCCTGAATGTCTGGGTGCATGAATAAGTGAATGCATCCATGGATGAATGGATAGATAGATGGATGAATGGATGGGTAGATGGATAGATACATGGATAAATCAATGGATTAATGGATGGATGAATGGACAGATGCATGGATGCATGGATGCATGGATGGATGGATACATTGATGGATGCATTAATGCACACATGGATGCATGGATGGAAAAATATTTAGATAAATGAATACATGGATAGATACTTGGAAGGGTGGATGGATGTATGGGTGGATGGATACATGCATGAATGGATGGTGAGAAAGTTATGATGTAGTCCTGGACCTTCCAATGGCTCACACAGCAAGTCACACCTACAATACTAGCCTTAATTCTTCATCTGCAGCCTGAGGGTTCAAGTCAGACTCTATTATGAAACCACTCTCAGGTAGTTTTGGCAGCTTTCGTGGGTGCCCTTAGAGGTCTCCAGGGAAATGATGAGAGAAGGTTTCTTTTTCATTATCAACCCTGGAAAAGCATAAAAAGCAACCCAGTTGTGACCACTGAGTAGTGCAATCAGGCTTCTTTGCAAATTCATGCAAATTATGAATATGACTGACCCCATTCTAAGTAATGGTTGCAACTTCAAACCGCCATTAAACACACACACACACACATACACACAAGTTTGAAATGAACTTGGAAAAATCTCTTCTGAGATGTTTCAATTTAGGCACAAAGCATAGTGGTTAAATGTATAGGCCCTGTAGCTAGACTTCTTGGGTTCACCTCCCTCCTGGCAGTGAAACAAAGCCTCAACTTTGTCAGCTTCTACTTCTCTGTAAAATGGGAATGATATCTGCCTCTCAAGGTTCCTGTGAGGGATAGGTGTTCCTCCTGAAGGAGTGCCATCACTGGAGCTAAGTGACCTAATAGGGAACAAGAACTCACCATGTTATTGAGAGAGAGGTCAATAAAAATCATTCCCAGGGCAGAGGTTCTCAAGTATAAGTTCATCATGACCCCTCCAGGGATAGGTAGAAGATCATTTTTCTTGGGTTTACAGTGTCCTGGAGATTTTTGAAGGAGGTGGCATATTAAAGGAAGTAATTATTTGGGACCAGATGCAGTTCCAAGATGGATATGAGTGTCACCTCTGATTAGTAGTCAAAGAGCAAGGTGTTGAATACTAACTATATCAAGTACCCACCTCTATGCAATACTGACTTTTAAACCAATGAAAATATGGTGTGGGCTCAGGCATAAGGTATGGAAAGTTTTTGTTTATTTGTTTGTTTGTTTGTTTTTTAGGTTTTTGTCGTATGACATGTGCACTCACCAGAGAGAGACAGACAGAAGGAAAGTAAATAATCATCCCCTAGGGGACATGGCCACCAACCATCTCTTCTCCTCCCTTCTCCTCTGAGGATTTTGGGCATGAACACACACACACACACAAATCTGGCCACCAGGTCTAAGACTTAAGCCATAGTCGACCATGTGAAAGGCCAGCACCTTAACCACCATGCCACTAGCTGTCCCCAGATATGGGAAGTTCCTGAGCTGAGTGGTCTGTCGAGGAATTAGCTTTCTTGCCATTCTGTACACACACACACCTGTGATTTCTCTCAGACTTTACCAAATCAAAGCCCATGACCTTTCCCAATAAATGCCTTTCTTAGATTGCCAAAGAGTTTGAATGCCTAATTTCCTTCCCTCTCATCACTTATATCCTTCTTGTCTTAGAAATGTTCTTCCTCCCTGCTTTCTTTCTTTTTTTTTTTTTTTGGAGAGGTTTTTACTATAGGGCACGTGCGCTCGCCAAACAGACAGAGAGAGACATAGAGACAGAAAGCGAGAAATCACCCCCCAGGGGGGATGGCCACGCCGCAATCCCTTCTCCTCCATTCTCCTCTTGGGATCTTGGGCAAGCACGCACACGCGCCCGGCGTGAGTTTAAGCCACCGGGTCCGAGACTCGAACTGCGGTCGACTACGTGGGAGTCCAGCGACATAGCCATTATGCTAACTGCTGGTCCCCTCCCTGCTTTCTTGAGCAATACTGCAGCCCTTCCTTTTCTTACCATTGCCTCAAACCCTGTTCTCTTTTCTTTTCACAGTAAACCTTGATACTTCATCCTGAAGCCTGAATTATTAGCAACAGAAAAAAATAGTTTTCCTCTCCTAAAGTACAAGGGTAGCTTACTTATGAAACACTCCCAGAAGATGGGTGAACATTTCATACTGCAATCACCTAGTCCAACAAGGAAAGGGAAGAAAAAAAAGACACTTGTATGGCACTCACCATGTGCCAGGCCTTGCTCTAAGAATTAGACATATACTAACTCTTGTAATCCATGTAACAACTCATTGAATTGACTACTATAATAATGGCTAGGAAACAAAGCACAGAGAAGGTAAATGACTTTTCTAGGGTCATAGTCAGTGGCTAGGTTGCAGAGATAAATCTTGAAGAAATTATTCTAGAATCCTCTCCACTATATCCTTCATGCTACTACTGCCTTTCAAACTAAACGAAACCAAACCAAACACATTTCTATATTTAAATGACCCCCAAACATTCACAACACACTGTTTCTCCAATCTGTTCATGCAGTGGATTATGAGTAACTTTAGAATGGTAACTATGATTCATTCTCCTCCTCATCCACAGAGTTTTGCTATATCCTGTCATGGAGCAAAAACTCGAGAAGTGTTAACTGAGTAAAGAAAGGAATGAGTGGCTATACCAACTCTTGGTGATGGTGCCACAGTACCCATTCTAACCTAAGACAGACCATGAGGCTCCCTAGAATGCACATGACTTCACATACATTTGAGTGAATTTCATAGAATATAGACTCACTCAACAAGCAGTGTCGTAAAGAAAAATCAGGGCCAGGAATAATTCTGCTCATCATCATTTCTGAGGATACCAAAGGCAAGCTCTTCAGGATCATCCTGGTGGGGAATTCTGAAGATGCCCTGATCACTGCGTCTGATCGAAAACAAGGTTACTAGTATCCCTGTGCCCAAATTGTTCCCAGGACTAGGAGATTCTTTTAAGCTCTGAGTCCCAGACCTCTGACTTCGGTTCAGATAAAGATGCCTTTGACAACTGAGAGAAACTGAATCATCTTCACAAAGTTACCAATATTCTTTTATTCAAACCTACTGGTATGGATGTATTGAATTCATATTTAGTCTGTGCATAGGGTTCAGATCATGAAGTTTATACACTTAATTATGTAGCATATAGAGCAGGAATACAGTAAGTTCAAGGCCAGTCTTTCATTGAAACAAAGAGGTACATTGGTTTGTTGTTCTCAAAACTGGGTGAACACTGGAGTAATCTCAGGAGGTTTAAAAAGAAATTAAGGAACTACTTCGAGTAATAAGAGAAGTAGATGCACACTTCCATACATAGCTGAATACAAACATGATAAAAATTATTTAAACATAGTGATTTTAAAACAGGAAAAGCATCCCAAAAAAAGACAGAACGTGTGGATGTTTACTGTCAATAAACTACCCCTGAAAAGGATAAGCATCTTGAGAATGTAGCTTTGTGACTAGAAGTTGTTCTCCAACTTCACAGCTATGAGTACAGAAAATGGGAGTGAAAAACGGAAACCTTACCAGATAATGAAGGTAGAGATCAGAACCCATGCTTTGAAAACTTAAGAGGGGAAATCCTGGAAGCAAACCCTGGCTGTAAGCTAAATTACATATACATGAGACTCATGTAAATGAAAGATAGCAGCAAAAAAAGCAGGCAGAGATCAGAGAGAAATGTTCTCGTGGAAGAAAGACTTACTCAGGAAAAAAAAAATCTGTGAACTTGATATTTTTAACCAAATACACTCTCCAACCATGGACAGCTTGGACAGGAAGTGGAAAAAAAATAAAGCGTTATGAGTTTGAAGTGTCAGAGGTCAAAGTCCAAGGCTGGAAAATCTTGGCAATTGCAGAGATGGGGAATCCTATATGCAAGGAAACCACAGATGGGGTTATCCCTATTTCTGTTAAAAATCATTGGCTGACCGCCAAATTACACAAGCATGAGGGAGACCCTCAGAAAACCAGGCTAAATGCCAGCATTAAGAAGCAAAATGAACAGAGCAGAGATATCAATTGCTGCATATGACAGGGCAGTTAAAATTTGCCGTATGTGTCCAGGCAAATTAATATCTACTTAACACAAATATGAATTCTCAGACAAATGCAACAGAATCCATATTCACTAAAATTTATTATCTGAAATAATAGTTTTCAACCCCAAATTTATAGATGTAGAAACAGAAAAAAAAAAACTGGTTCAATGTAGATCTGGATGGTTGATTCAGCAGACTAATACTTTAATATACACACACACACACATACGTATGTGTGTGTGTGTGTGTGTGTGTGTATATATATATATATATATATATATATTTATATGTTTGCAAAAAAAAGAAAAGAAAAATATGTTTAAAAAATATAGTATAAATGAGCAGATTTTTTTTTTAATGTAACAGAGGGCATGTGCACTCACCAGAGAGACAGAGAGAAAGAGAGGAAAAACAAAGTGTGGTCATCTGCAATCTCTTCTTCATTTCTCCATCCTGTTTGGATTTGAGGAATGCATACACATGTACTCGGCATGTTTATCAAGTCAATATGACTGAGACTTGAACTGTGGTTGACCATAACAGATCTGGCTCCCTTAACCACTAGACTAAAGGGTCAGCCCATCAGACAAGAAATCATAAAAAAGAAATTGAAATGACTAAAAAGGGAAATTTAAGAGTGAGAAGTACAATAACTAAAATAAAAAATTCACCACATAGGCTCCATAGCATATGCAGGGTCTTCAAAAAGTTAATGGAAAATGCATATTAACTTTTAAAAATGCATGGATTTTTAAAAATGTACCAAAAAAGTACTGCAATTCCATTTTTCTATCAACTTTTTTTTTAAGTTCCCTCAGGTTGTTAATTTTTTCTAAGGTTTTTGTCATAGGGTACAAGCACTTGCCAAATAGGAATAGAGAGAGACAGTGGGAGGGAAAATTGAGAAATCACCCCACAGAGGAATGGCCACACTGCAATTCCTTCTCCTCCATTCTCCTCTCAGGATTTTAGGCATACACACACACACACATGCCCAGCATAATTTTTAAGCCAATGGGTGCAGGACTCTATCTGTGGTCAGTCACGTGGGAGTTCAGTGCCTTAATCACCATGCCACCTGCTGACCCCATTTTCCTCAGATTTTAAATGAAAGAAAATATTAGTAAACCTGTAGGTAGGTAAACAGAATTATTCAGACTTAATGTGTGTGTGTGTGTGTGTGTGTGTGTGTGTATGTGTTTATGATTAAAGAATATGAAAAGAACTTCAGAGATGTGTGAGACAGTTGTGTGTGGTCAACTATGTGTGTAATTAGAATCCTAGAATAAGAGTAGATGAAAGAGAAAATATTACGAGAAATAATGGTCCCAAAAGTCCCAATTTTTGGTTGGAAAAATTAAGTCACAGAGCCAAGAATTCAGTGAACCCCAAGTAGATTAGAACTAAAAAAATTCTGGGACTAGCAGATGGTGCAGTGGTTATGTCACTGGACTCCCACATGGCCTACCATGGTTCTAGTCTTGGACTCATAGTTTGAAAAATCACACCAGGCATGTGTGCATGTGTGCCCAAGATCCCAGGAGGAGAATGGAAGAGAAGGGGATTGCAGTATGACCATCCTCACAGGGGGTGATTCCCTATCACTGTGTCTGTCTCTCTCTCTCCAGCAAGCACATGCATACTAAGGCAAAAACCTCTTTAAAAAAAAAAAAAGAATATTAAAGAAAATTCTAAACATATCATCCTAAAATTTCTGAAAGCCAAAAAAATTGAAAACATCCAGCAAAATGGATAGGCAACATCCAGGGAAAATTCAGTGAGAATAATAACTAATTTATTTTTTTATAAACTATGGACACCAAAAGAAAAAGGAACAATATAATTAAAGTACTGCAGGGAAGAAAAGAACTGCCAACCAAGAATGTTATATTCAGGGAAAATATCTTTCAAAAATAAAAGTAAAATAAAGACACTTTTTGGAAAACAAAAACTGTGATAATTTACCACCGCCAACAGACCTGCACCACAAGAAATAATAAAGGAAGTTCTTTAAGCTGAAGAAATAAAAATCTCTGGAAATAGAAGATGAAAATAAATGTAAAAGACCATATTCTGTATTTTAATTTTCTTCTTATAAGATATACATGATTAAGAGAAATTACAATACAAATTACAATACTGTATAAATGGGTTTATAGTGTATATAGTGTCCGTATATGACAATAAGAACATGAAGAACATACTGGCAAATGTAAACATACTAGTGAGTCTTTGGAAAAGTCATGACTCATTTTTGCATAGAAAAATACATCATGACTTTTCTGATGACTCAATGTTTAAAGGTTTCTATATTTTAGGGAGTGGCAGTTGGTGTAATGGCTATGTCGCTGGACTCCCATGTAGTTGACTGTGGTCGGAGTCCCGGACCTGGTGGCTTAAACTCATGCCAGGCGTATGTGCATGCGTGCTTAAGATCCCAAGAGGAAAATGGAGGAGAAGGGATTATGGTGTGGCCATCGCCCCTGGGGGGGGGTGATTTCTTGCTTTCTGTCTCTCTGTCTCTGTCTGTCTTTCTGGCGAGCACATAAGCCTTATAGAAAAAAGAAAAGAAATTTTTCTATATTTTACCTAAAGCAACTCGATACTAGCTCTAAATAAAATAGATTAAGTTAAAGGTGGATATTGTAATCCATAGAGGAACCACTAAAAGCATAATGCAAAGATATATAGCTAGACAACCAATAGGGGAAATCAGATGAAATACTACAAACTTTTCTTTTCTTTATCCTTTTTTTTTTTTTTTTTTTTTTTTGAGAGGTTTTATAGGGCACATACACTCTCCAGAAAGAGAGAGACAGAGAGAAATCATCCCCCTGGGGCATGGTCATGCTGCAATCCTTTCTCCTCCATTCTCCTCTTGGAATCTTGGGCACACATGCACACATGCCCAGTGTGAGTTTAAGTCACTGGGTCGGGTACTCGAATTGTAGTCAACTACATGGGAGTCCAGTGACATAGCCATTACGCCAACTGCTAGTCCCCCTTTTCTTAAGATTTCTTACAAGTTTCTTCTAAGAGAGATAGAGACAGACAGAGAAATAGCACCCAACAAGGTCTGGATGCCATAATTCACCCCAGATGCAGTCAGCCCTGGATCATGAGCACCTGTGTGCTTGGTATATTTAGGTTGGTATATAGGCATGAACCTGGAACCTCCCTATATGGGCCAGCTTCACAGAGCATCATATTTCACCATTATACCACCATTTTAACACAAAAGAAAGCAAGAAAGTAAGCAAAGAGCAACAGCAGCAACAACAAAAAGAGGTAGATAAATGGCAGACCTTAATAAAATCATGTCAATAATTACATTAAATGTGAAATAAATATGAACTCCTATCAAAAGGCAGAGATTCCAAGAAAGATACACTTTAAATTCAAATACAAAAAATTATATTGAGGGACCAGCAGTTAGCGTAATGTCTAAGTCACTGAACTCCCATGTAGTCGACCGTGGTTCGAGTCCCAGACCCGGTGGCTTAAACTCACACCGGGCACGTGTGCGTGTGTGCCCAAGATCCCGAGAGGAGAATGGAAGACAAGGAATTGCAGCGTGGCCATCCCCCCCCCCATGGGGGGTGATTTCCCACTTTCTGTCTCTCTGTCTCTCTCTGTCTATCTGGTGAGCACACGTGCCCTATAGCAAAAAAACCTCTCCAAAAATAAAAATTATATTGAGAAGAAAAAAAAAAAAAAAAAAAAAAGCAACACATACACATAAAAAAGCTAATATGGGCATAGTAATATTGATCAAGATAGACTTGAAAACAAGGAGTATAACTAGAGGCAGTGAGGTATTTTCCATTACTGTAAAAGGGTCAATACATTCGGAAAAATACAACATTCACAAGTGTGTATATGCCTAATATTATCTTCAAACTATAGGCATGAAAAATTGACAAAATTAAAGAGAAATAGACAAAGCTACAATTATAGTAGAAGACTTTAAAACTTTGCTCAGGGACTAATAGAACTACTAGATAAGAAGCCAATAAAAATATTGAATATAATGATAGCACATTTTCAACTACCTTAACCTACTTGGCAATTATAGAACACATTGCATCAAACTGCAGAATATATTCTTTTCAAGTGCAACTGGATGTTCCAAGTAAAGAACGTCCATATATACCATAGCACATGATTTGACCATATACTGAGCCATATAATAAATTTTAGTAGATTTCAAAATAATGAAATCTGTAAGATAGTGCGTTCTCTGACCACAAAGAAATGAAGGAAGTCTAGCAGAATTTAGTCAGCAGAAATCTTACACCATCTAACATCCTCAGAAACTTTTGGGAAAAATGTCCTTCCCCTGCAGTTTTCTAGTAAGCACTAAACTGGGGCACTTAAAAATAATTTCCATTTTAAAATATCTATCCTGTTTCTATGCTGATAAGTACATGGTCACCCATTCCCCACTTTGAGCTAATGGCAGAAAATGCAATGCCAACTGGAATTAGCAAAAAATGAATGCATCAGCTAGTATAACAGAAAACCCCAGCATGAAGATATGGTCTCACCCTCAGCCTCTCACTCTGCTTTTTTCTGGCTGGCCTCCCTCTCAAGCAATTTCTCTTGGTAGCAGAATAACCATCCTCAGTTGCATGTCTGTCAGAAACAGCCTCTAGTTCCCAAGAGGCTCAGCAACTCTTTCTAGTATCACAGGTTCTGATGGGACAAATCTAGGTCATGTGACCACTTTTGACTTTGGGACTGGGCATTTACTCACCACAGGGTTTGATAGTGTGTTGGTGGTTTCCCCCAAAAAAATATTAAAATTGAGAAGAGGGAATGGATACTGGGTAGGCAATGATGGCAGATGTGCACTCTCTGCACACACTGAGTTCACAGGTGATGGAGCAGGAAGAGGAGAGAATTCTGATGGGCAGATGAAATCCCAGAAAGGCAGGGCTTACCTTAAAGCTTGACTCAAGCTGTCCTGTCCTTCCAAACAGTCATCACTTCCAGGTGTGGGGATCTTAGTGAATGTACAGACACACATACATTTTTCTTGCGTTTTCTTTTTTTCACAACGACTATAGATTACTTCTATCTAAATATTTTCTTTAAAAAGCACAAATATTTAACACAAAAAACATGGTTTGAGAGTTGGAATTTTTTTTGGAAACATAGATTAGAATAGTGGAAAGATGTTTATCTTTAAGGTCAGAAAGGTGTACTCCACAGGTGTTGCTGCCAGCTGTGAAATACTTAGGGAGTCACTTCTCCTTTTAGCCCTAAAATAGGAATAACCTCTCATTCAATAACTTCCTAAGTTGTAAGAGGAATACCCCACCTAAATGAGGAGCATTTGAGATGGTACATGCAAATAAGCTTTCTATTCTGTAGAGTGTTTTACAAATAGGGGAAAAAAATGCTATTTGTATTTCAATTCTGAAAGCCACAGGACAGTAACTTGTGCTTTGTAGCTTCTATTCAGGGAGAATACTTCCCTACCCTTCTGAGTCATAGCCTTGCTTTGCTAAAGGGAGAAGTCTCTACCTGTTAGATCTCTAGGTTTTAACTGCTAAACAAATAAAAATCAAATGCAGCATGGAACCAAACTGAGGGACAGAGGCAATTAAAAATAAATCGGGCATCTTGGAAAAAGTCATTTGCAGAAACAGTTGTGTCCGCAGCATGAAAGATGGAGGAAATACATTAAAGCAAAAATTAATTTAATAAACATTCACTCTCATTCTTTTTAAAGGAGCATATACTACGAAATACTTCATTAGGCAGAGTCTCAGCAGGCACACATGGACTTTTTCAAAAGAAGACTTTGTAAATTAGAGAAAAGGAAGGGAAAAAAAAAAAGAGAAAGATTGAGAGAAAACACAGCTCTTGATTGAGTGTGCAACTTTAGAAATAGGGCGGAATAGTTCATATACAGTGAAGGAAAAGTAAGGGTGCTTAGGGCTCATGTCCTTCAGTCCCCCATTCAAATCCCAGCAGAGCCATCATGCTAGAACCCCACAAAGCTAATCAGACAAATGGCAGACTCTGTCCAGAGAACCCATATTCAAAGACCCAAATCTGACTCAAGACCCAGAAGTGGCCTAAATGATTGTGTCCTACCCCAGGTTTCGGCATTTTCTCTGGGCAGATGAGCAGACATGCCGCTGAAGAGAGTGATTATGTGGTCCCTCCCCACATGCTCCCAGGGCCTTGCACAGTGCCTGGATATCAACTGATACCTCTACAGGCCTGCCGATTAATGTAGTGGGCATCTGACTCGTGAGAACCCAGAATCCTTCTCCTATACACTTCCTAACAATACCTAGGTTTTCTTCAGGTATTAGCCTTAGCTCAAGAACCCACCCACAATTCCATACTGGGGCCTTGAGTAGCTCGAGTAAGTCCAGGCATTCTATTCCTCAGTTCTGGTTGTTGGTTGAAAAGGGATATGTGAATGAGGACTGTTCAAAAGATATCTCAGGATTCATCTGCAATGTGAGACATAAACACTCACAATCAGTTCTGTGTGGTATGTAGGTGGGAAACGCGCAACTGTGGCAATCATTGTGGTTGCAAGAGAAGTTAGCCCTGGGACAACACCAACACACTAAGGGCCCAGAAGGAGAACTAGGGAAAGAGAACACTTCGATCATGGCATTCCTGAAGCTGTGCTTCTTTTGACTTCTAGTCATTATTCCAGTAGGAATAAATAGCGTTTGTAGTAAAAGCTGCTTGGATTTTGCAGTTGTTTGATGTTTGCATTGTAAGAGTTCAACTGACATTAAGGAAGGTTGGAGAATGGGAAAGAGTAACAGAGGAAGGAGAAAAGAAGTTAAAACAGGCAAAAGAGGTAAAGTTAAAACAGGCAAAAGAGAAAAGAGATTAGAATATCAGAAATAAATAGACAAATAAGAAGATCACAGAGCAGTACCAGCAGTTGGCGTAATGGCTATGTCGCTGGACTCCCATGTAGTCAACCGTGGTTCGAGTCCCGGACCCAGGGCTTAAACTCACATCAGGTGTGTGTGCGTGCATGCCCAAGATCCCGAGAAGGGAATGGAAGAGAAGGGATTGCGGCGTGGCCATCCACCCTGGGGGGTGATTTCTCACTTTCTGTCTCTCTGTCTCTCTCTGTCTTTCTGGCAAGTCCACATGCCCTGTAGCAAAACCCTCTCAAAAAAAAAAAAAGAAGAAGATCACAGAGCAGTAATTAAACTGTGAAGTCTGCTATGTCCAGTTTTCATTTGCTTTCATTTGATCGATGAGAAAACTGAGACTCAAAGAAGTGAAGTGATCCTGGGAACTTACCACCAGCGTTTGCCAGCATAAGAACGCAGCCACCCTCTTCCTTCCCCAAGTCATGGATTTAGGGAAGTAGTTTTTATCATTTCTATAATTCTCACTCATTATAGAAAATTCGGGATGTGCATAAATGTAAAAAAGAAAAAAAAAGACCTACTTTCACCATCTAGATTCAACCACTATTAACATTTTACCAATTTTCCTCTCGTTTTTTTTTTTTTTTTTTCTGGGCTTAAGAATCATATTTACAGAGTTTTAAATTCTTTGTCTACATCATTTTATTCTCTTTATTTTTTATGTTTTTCTATTTATTTATTTCATGAGAGTGAGAGACAAAAAGAGCAAAGACTCTCAACAGTCTCACCCTGTGATTCCCCCTCCAGCCCTCCTAGCCTTGTAGGCCTTTCCCATGTTATTTGCTCTCTTTTGAGCATTTCCATGTTATTGCATATTCTTCAAAAACATCACATTTATGACTCTAATAATATTCAATCAAGTAGATATACTCTAATTTAATCATTTTCTACCTTTGGATATATTATTTGTCCTTAATTTACATGCATTTCAAAACACTCCCAGGACAATTTTCTTGCACAAATATTTTCTGTACGTGGGGTTACTTACTTAGAATAGATTCCCACAAGTGAAATATTAGTGTCAAAGGGCAGAAATCAGGGTTACCAAATTTAGTAGCTAAAAATGCAGGACAGCCTTTGAAATTTTAATTTCAAATTTTTTGTTGTTATCTGAAATTCAAATTTAACTGAGAGCTCTGTATTTCATCTGGTGAACTCAATAGGAATATTTTAAAGGTTTTTTACACATAGTTCCAATATCCTCAGGTTAGAAAAGAGGAGAGATGAGTGAATAATATTTAACATTTGATTTTGTGTTATACACTGTTTTAAATGCTTTACACATTAGTACATTTAAGCCTCATGTTGACCTCTAAGGATTATTTTTAGCCTTTCTTTGCAAATGAGAAAGGTGAGGTTGTAAAATATTCAAGACTACACAAGTAGGATTTGGACAGCGGGAATTAGAATTTAACCCCAAGAAATAGAATTTAACCCAGGCAGCCTGATTGCCACAGTACTCCCAAGAAACCAAAAGAGAGTGAAAACAAAGTGAGAGAGGAGAGTTGGGCTGTTTTCTGAGAATGGCAGGCCCTTGTGTGACATCTTGCCTCCTTCCACCTCCAAGTTAAGCGTAGACATTTGAACAGCCTTTCCTACCACCACAGACTCCAATCTTCACCACACATTAGCAGGATAGTCACAGTTCACGGAACATTTTGTGGCAAGACAAGGGAGAGAATTTATGGTATATATCATGGAAATAATTTCATAAAATTAATTTTAAAACTGGTCACTTCTTTCTCAAAGTCCTCTCCAGTTGCTAGTGCTGACCTGTCTCTCTTTCAATCTTCTCTCTCACTCATAGCTTTATCCTCTTCCAACTTAGCCTTTCCTTCTTCTCCCTAATTTCCTCCTTACCCTCACCTTGCATAGGGAAAATTTGGAGCTCCTTCATCTTTGCCATTTCCACCTTTGGACCTTTTGGACTTATCACTCTATTCAGCAAATAATAACCCCCTCTTCCACCCAGAGCCACTCTCCTTGGAAGAGAGATTATATTTAATAAATATTTTCAGTCTAAATAGTTCTTTTAAAAATAGCAGTAGTAAGGAATTTTTAAAGTTTATTCATGTTTTTTATCTGTAAGCAAGAGAAACAACATCCTAAACAGGGTCTGAACAACAAGATTCATCTCCAGCTTCAGACAGCCCTAGATCATGAGCAAGTACATGCCTGGCACACTCAGGGAGGTCTCCAGATGCAAACCTGAAACTTTCTCAGGTGGGTCAATCTCACATCCTATCACAATTTTTTCCATTGTTAAACCATCTGGCCCAAGAATTTTATTCCTTCTTTCTTCCCTCTCTCCCATGATTTCTACTGCCTTTCTTCTCAATATGATACTCACCAGGCATCAGGTAAAAATAGATGCTGGATTTGTCTCTCTGTGGAATATAAGACCTCCCCTGGCTCAGTAGGCAAAGAAGATATCCAGTCAACAGCCCTAGACAAATAGTAGGGAGTGACCAGATTTGGAAGGCTTCAGATAGAGTGTGACAAAGGCCCAGAGGAGAAACAGCACTCACACCTTGGTAACATGGAAGATTTCACAGCAGAGGGGTCTCTAAGCTGGACATTGAAGGACTGATACATTTTGTAGATGTAGAAATGGGTTGGAATGGTAATGGGGCTGCTTCTCCCCACTGAGAATATTTTAAGCACACAAACCAGGGAAAAGGAAAACTGGGGTTTTGTATGATGCATATTCAGATCTCTGTAACCTCCTCTATGTAATTATCAGGAAGTCCTCTTGGTTGATGCCAAAGGGCAAGGGTGAGTCTGGCACTGACTTCTGGAGTCTCAGTTTGGGAAGAATCCCTGCATGGTTGGACCTCCCTAACCATTGCTGGGATTATAAACAGTTGATAAGCACAGAATCACCCTTGCCTTCTTTTAAATGACTCACAAAATGCATCTAAGATGTTTAAAACGCTCATAAAAATGGATCAATCAGCACAAGGCTGAAATAATTAGTTTCTTTTGCTAAGAAAAAAAATTGCACTTCTTAATTATTGTACTGATTGCGTGAGAGCTTTTTAAAATACAACAAAGAGGCCTCTGAAGGCTCTGTCCTTCTACCTGCCTATAGGGGAAAGAATCTAATTAAAACAAAGAAAATATATTAATATTTAATGGTGTGATTTTCCCCCCACATTCTTTTTACTTCTCAACCTAACCAATGACAGCTCCAAAAATTCTCCCAAAAAAAGAGCACAGAAAATCCCATGAGTACTATGCTGTCAAAGCAGAGTTTTAATAAACAGCTCTATGCTTCAGAACTGCCTCCAGAGCACCTCCCTCAAACCAGCTGTGTCCTGCTTTTGCCTGCCCTCCAACGGTAGCCCTAGCCTCCTGCTTCAAGACCACAACCTTTGGAGCTGTATGTTTCTGGGACCTGGTCCCACTCTGCCCCTTGGTTAATGGGGAACCTTGGCAAAGTGGACAAAGCACAACAGCAGTACCTACTAGCCAGCAGGATTCCCAGGAAGACCCAATGAGATTATACGAGTAAATACTTAGCAGAGTATTAGCCTGGCACATCTTAAGTACTCAACAAATCTAACTCGATAGCATTGTCATTAAAACACGCTTGAAGACTCAGTTCCAGGAGTGGAGAAGGGTGATTTTTTTAGAAATACGCAAGCTGGTGGCAGAGCCAGAGTGTGAATTCTCTTCTCATTATTCCTCCTGGTGTTTTGAATTCCCTCCCACGAGTGGTCAGTGCTGGCTATATTCTCTGCCAATGGTAGAGTGGTCCTTTCTGCCTAGACTTCTGTGCTCATCACCTTTGGCTAGACAAATGCTCATGGCTCCCCTTTGGACCTACCTTTATCCTGTTCTAGAATGGGTAGGTATCTTTCTGTATCTTCTAGACTACTCCTGATGGCAAGAGAGAAAGTTTAAACAAACTGACTTAAGCTAAAGGAAAACTTTATCATAATACGTCTAGGGGTAGGACTTCAGGTATAGTTAGATTCAGTGCCTGAATCAATGTCATCAGAACTTGTTTTGTTGTTGTTGTTGTTGTTTTCCCTTCTGGGCTCTTCTCTCTGTAATCTTGATTCTCAGACAAGCTGTCCTCTAGAGGTTGCAAGATGGTTACTGAAGCTCTCACCTTCCACCTAAGCTCATTTGAAGTGAATTTCCTACCACCCCCTCAGGCTCCCAGAAAAACTCTCATCACAGCTCACTGATTCAGGTAGAGCAGGTAACATGCCTGTTCCTGAACCATTCACTATGTCCAGTGGAATGTGAAGCAAGACTGAAAGAGTAACTTTCCTCCAAGTTCCTATAAGAATTTCCAGTGCTATTTCTACTCATGGATCACCAAGGAGGAGAAAGGGGTGATCTGTTCAGTACTTTATTTTTTTAAAGCAATTTCTGCTACACTACAGGGCATGCACACTCCACAGAGAGAGAGTGAGAGACAGAGAGACAGAAAGTGAGAATTCACCACCCCCCCCAGAAGGGATAGCCACACCTCAATCCCGTCTCCTTCATTCTCCTCTTGGTATTTTGGGCATGCATGCACACCTCCCTGGCATGAGTTTTTAAGCCACCAGGTCTGGAATGCAAACCATAGTCAACTACATGGGAGTCCAGCAATGTAACCATTACTCCATCTACTGGTCCCTATTCAGTACTTTTTAAAAGCCAGAACAAATTTCTACCAATAAACTTATACATCCATCCTAGAAGACAATGAAGTGTGACTTCAGGCAGTGATCACACAGGAAAACTAATTCAGATCAAATTCAGCCCTCAGATGATTATGTTTGGTCCATACAGTGTCTCTGATTCATTGTCAACATAAACTATTGGCTGAGTCCCCATAAACATTCAGGTTCCTAGCTTACTAGATATATTTAGATCTCTGGTCAGAGAGGGTTTGCCCCTGGCTCGGCTCTGGCCAGTCTTCATAGCTGTTTATAGAACCTGCTAGCTCACTTCTCTCCCTTATAGCCTGGCTGCTATGACCAACTGAGTTTGCAGCCTCTAGGGCAAAGCAGCTCAGAGTTAGCCTGAATTCACCTCAGTTCAAAGCACTGTTCATATAGCTACCTCCTTCTAGGACCTGAGCTGTCACCAAGGATACCGCTCCTTCTGTCTCACGTGAGTGTCCCAACAGGCCTGGGAGGCAAATGAGCAGGGGTTACTGACCCATTTTACAGAGCAAAAAAGTGAATGTTCATGACAGTCAGGGATACTGTGGTAGAAACATGAGGAGCCCAGGAAGTTGAGGTTAGAAGGGGTACACAGTTCTCAGACCCCATCCCTGGGCCTAAAATGGAAAAAGTTCAGGTACAGAGACCTATGACAGCCGCAGGTTACATAATCAAAGGAGCATGAACCTTTCTTTCTGTGTCCACTCTCTTCATCCCTACTGCAGAGGAAGGTAGGGAGACGCCTAAGCACTGCCTTAAGGACTGCAGATAAAGAACCAGGTCAGCAGGGTGGGTCTCACCTTACTTCATCCAGCCCTCCTTCCCTCACCCTGTGGGTGCTCCTAAGAATCAAGTTCTCAGAGCCAGGGTGATTGTCCTGCCTCTTACTGGAGCTGTTCTGTACATGAGTGAATGGGAAGTACTGTCCACATAGCCCAGATCAGAACAAAGCAGCCAGCTTCTTCAAAATGGAATCCATGAGGGGGCTGACAGGTGGCGTGGTGGTTAAAGGTACTGGATTCCTACATGGCCAACCACGGTTCAAGTCCAGGACCTGGTGGCTTGCTTTCTTGCTTTCTCTCTCTCTCTGTCTGGTCAATTTAAGAATATAATAATAACAAATGGAATGAAATAAATAATTCTTTTTTTTAAAAAAAGTGTTTTTAAACTAGTGGAGTCCATGGACCAGCAGCTGGTGGGGTGGTTAGGACACTTAATTTCCACATGGTCAAGTACTGTTCAAGTCCCAGACCTGGTGACTTGAAAATCACACCGGGCACATGCATGTGCCTGACCAAAATCCCAGGAGAAGAATGACAGAGAAAGGATTACAATGTGACCATCTCCCAAGGGAGTAATTTCTCACTTTCCCTCTATCTGTCTTTCTCTGTCTCTCTCCAGCGAGCACACGTACCCTATGGCAAAAACAACAACAAAAAGGGAATCCATTTCTCTCTTGTGGGAGAGAGATAGGAAAGAAGCAGGAAGAGCCAGGAGACAGCTACAGTTTTTGTGACATTTTGCCCCTATGTGCACCCTAAATCTCACCATATCTTTCCACCTCCCTTGTCCTCAGCCTAGCTCCAGCCCCAACATGCTCACCTGGACAGTTGCTCCCATCTCTCCACTGGGCTCCCAGCAGCCATTCTGCTTAAAATCCACCCCTGGCTTTCTATTTAAAAGATAAAATTCAAACTCTTTGCAGACACCTGAAAAGCCTTTAGTGATGTTTCTTCTTTCTCCCTGTGGGACTTCACTTCAGCCAATCTCCTGCCCTGTGGCAGATGCTGTGGGTGTCTCACCATTTTTACCTTTGCCTTGACCAGGTATTGTGTCCCACTCCTCACTCTACTCCTATACCTAGATGGGTACTGGCCACATAGTAGGTGCCAAATGAATGAATGAACACATGAATACAGTCTGAAAACAATTGGAATAGTCCGAACTTCTGCCTACCAGTAGTTAAAGACAACTGTTTGTGAATCCCTATAGACTTCATTTAAAAATTTAACTGGGGTACAAGAATTGCACAAGGAAAATGAGGAAAGTTGGCATTATTTTACAGTTTATTTAATTCACTCCTCCTGCTGGCACTAATTTAATTCATCTCCACGGCTAACGGAAGGACCGAACTGAAATATTAACCTCAAAGGCAGCATTGGAACAGATAATGGAGCTTTGCCTGCGAGCGCAGAGTGGAAAGATAAAAGAGAAAGGAGCTGCCGCTTCCAGGGGAGAATTAAAGGGGGTGTGTATGGGGGGTAATAGAAGCCTTTTTTCTAATGGCTCATTTTCTTTCTCTTTAGTCCAAAGTGATAAAAGCAAATAAATTTGTGTTTAGAATCACAGGCATGGTACAAGACCATTATATAAAGATATTATCTTCCTGGTGAAACTTTGTCAGAAGTTCTTAATGTCGAAAGCATGCAAAGTGGATTAAAATATCACAGGCAAGCCGCGGAGATTGTCAAAATGACAGAATATTATTAAACCTGTATATTTATCCCTTAATTTTCATCTCCACACGAGACCCCAGCATGGTGCTGCTTCCGTACAAAGTTGTTGGCTGTGGCCAGCTGAATGGTGGGAGGGGAACCCGCTTGGACAGAGCCCAAAATGCCTTCCCAGTTCCCTGGCCTCGTGCTTGAATGGAGTCCAACCACAGAGTCTAAATAAACAGCAAGGCAGCCTTTCTGCCTGGATGACATTTAGCTGGCGTTCCTTCCTCCTGAGGGAGCTTGTGGGCAGTGACAGCAGAAAACTCCCCAGGGAGGCGAGACCAGGGTGCAGAACAGCTGCAGGTTGTGTGCAAGGGCAGCTTTTACCTGCAGGGTCAACTTGGACCTAGAGCAGGAGGGCCTCTACTCTCCTTCGCTAGCAGCCTCCACATATGGGCTATGTACCTGGGTAATAGACACAGCTGATCCTCACATCAGCCTCTGCAGAGGGGGCTATGGTCCTCCTAGCTTTCCAGAGGAAGCAAGGCTGCTCAGAAGTCGAGCACTTTTCTCACATCCTGCAGCTGGCATGTGCTGACTCTAGGCTAGAGCCCGACTCTGCCAGATTCAAACCAAAGCCTTCCTCTGTGTGCCTCTGCTAAAGCAACTCCAGGCATAAGAATGGAGTTGACATGAGCACACTGACATGGACCACCCTTGGAGACAAATTGCTCAGGAGGACAAGGAGGGTTCAGAGCAATGTTTTCAGGTGTGTGAGATAGCTCGGCCATGTCTGCATTTGCATATAACAGCTCCAAAAAGCTGCACGGGTGGGACAGGCGGTGACAGCAGTTGCATTCCTTTGCAGAAGCTGGGGGATGGAGACAGGGAAAAGTAGACTTGTATTTTACTGCTGACCCTTTTTTCCACTTAAATTATCATCATAAGTGCATAGATTTTAAAGATGTATGTGAAAACAATGTGAAAAGCAGCTTAGCCAGGAGGAAATAAAAGGCTACGATGTCACCACCTCACCCAGACCACTCCTTAGCATACGCACACCTTCTTTCCATCTGTCAGCCTACCCAGCCTCACCTAGCCTCATTCCCAGCTGGGAGCTCCTCAGGATCTTTCCCTACACACATGAATGCCCTTTCCCCTCTTTTATCCAGTGCAAGTTCTGCTCTCCTTCAGCCTTAGGTCTGTCCAACTTTGCCTCCTACAGGCAGCCCTGTCTGACAGCTCCAAGCCATCTGTCTTCTCTTTCTTGAAGGACTCCTGCAAAGAAAGCTTTCCATCCATAGGCAAACCTGTAGTTTCACCATCACAGGGTCAGCTCCAAAGGGTGCACGATGTTCCATAAACCTTTCCTTCTCAGTGCATCAGGCAGTGGAGGGAAGGAAGTCCAGGAGAAATGTCTTTTTTTAGGTCAACTGGGCATCTGCCACCCATAAAACCAAATATACTGAGGTTGATATGAACCCAGGAACTAAGACTCACGGAGAGGACCTGTAAGTGAAGAGGAAGAGAGAAAGGGGCTGTCATTGAGGGCTTGCTCTTTATTTTAAGTGGGAACTAAGTAGAATCAGGGCAGAGTGATCTAGGTGTGTGAGACGTACAATTTGAGGATCCACTTAAAAAAAAAAAAGAGAGAGACTATGGAGACCAGCAGATGGTGTAGTGGTCACATTGCTGGACTCCCACATGGCTGACCATGGTTTAAGTCCTTGACCTTGTGGCTTGAAACTCACTCCAAGTATGTGTACATGTATACCCAAGATCCTGGGAGGAGAATGGAGGAGAAAGGATTGTAGCATGGCCATCCTGCCTGGGGCGGGGGGTGATTTCTCACTTTCCCTCTTGCTGTTTTCTGTCTCTCTCTCTCTCAAGTGAGCACATTCACCCTAAGGCAAAAACCTCTACCAAAAGGAAAATACAAAAAGAAAGGAAAAAGACATATTACAAATGCAAATTTTGGTATGAAAATGATTATCTAATTAAAATGAGAACACAAATCACAATAAATACTAGAGGCTTAGAAATTTAGGTCATTTTTCAAATTTCTTTTGCCTGAAACACTTCCACAGACACATTTTCTGATAGCACCCCTCTATCCCCAACACCTTGAGTACTGCTCAGGTCCCAGAGTTTCCAGGAGATGAGATAGCTGGATGCTTCATTAGCTTCACAATCAATTAATCTCTTTGGAGAAGACTCATGATGTCCAGTCATGTTTGTAAAAAAAGAAAAAAAAAAACACTTATAAATCAACAAAAACCAGCCCTAACTAGTGAATGGACCTCCTATGATCCAGCTCAGTGCCCTCCTGGCCCTGAGAGGAGTGAAGCAGCTCACAGCAAGATGTGCCCTGAAAAGCTAAGTTAGGTTACTGGGGCACAAGGACAGACACCCAGCATGAAGCATGTGAATGGATGGGTTAAAAAGAGAGGAAGTCGGTAGGGAAGACCCAGCAGGCAGGCTTTATTGTAGGGTTGAATTCAGATATATGGTTTCGCTTGTGCGTTCTATCAAACACTTAAGGAAGAAATATTACAACTTTATACCTCTCTACTCGATCTTCTAGAAACTAGAAGAGAAAGACCACAGTCTGACTCAGCTTTACAAAACCAGTAATATCTGATATCAAAGCCAGACAAAGATAGTTCAGGGAGAGACCAATATTACTCACAAAATGACCAATTTATATATACAAGAATGGCTAAAATTTAAACATATCAATAGTTGTTGAGAATATGGAGCAACAGGAACTCCTTTAGTCTGTTGGGAGTATAAAATGGTACAATCCCTTTAGTAAACCTTTGACAGGTTTTTAAGAAGTTAAGCAGACAAAAAAAAGTTAAACATACGTGTACTATATAGACCAATAATCCCATACTTGAATATCCAATATAAATAAAAATTATGTTCATGCAAATATTTGCAGATGAATGTTTCTAGCAGCTTTATTCATATGAATCCCAGACCAGACACAAGGCAAGTACTCATAAATACATGAATGGATAAAGTACATGTGGCATATCCATACAATGGAATATTATTCAGCAATAAAAAGGGAAACACTGGTAACGATATGGAAAGATCTCAAAACCATTATGATTTTTGGCAAAAGCCAGACACAAAGAATGTGGACTAAATGATTCCATTTTTCTAAAATTCTAGAACATACACTCTAACCTATAGTGACAGAAAATAAATAAGTAGTTATTTGGGGTTAGGAGTGGAGAGTAGCCTGATTGCAAAAAGCTATGAGGGAACTTTTTAGGTTAATAAAAATATAGTATAACTCAACTGGGGAGGAGGTGGTCACAATGGGATATTTATCAACACTTATTAAAATGTACAATAGTGAAGTTGACTTTAAATTTGAAATAAAATACAATTAACAAATAAAAGTAGTGAGTCTATAGCCTCCACTTCCAAATATTTTCTTTTATTATTTAATGTCTGGGTGGATCCCAGGCATTGGTATGTGTATGTGTGTGTGTATATATATATATATAGAGAGAGAGGAGAGTAGGAGAGGTTTTTTGTTTGTTTGTTTGTTTTTGTTTCGTTTTTTCTTTTGCTATAGGGCACTCGCCAGACAGAGAGAGAGAGATAGCGAGAAATCACCCCCCGGGGGGATGGCCACGCCACAATCCCTTCTCCTCTTGGGATCTTGGGCACGCATGCACACGCACCCGGTGTGAGTTTTAAGCCACCGGGTCAGAGGCGCGAACCGCAGTCAACTACATGGGAGTCCAGCAACATAGCCATTACACTAACTGCTGGTCCCCCAGGCATTGGTATTTTTAATGTACTTCTCTGGTGCTTACAAGAAAAGATGTGGCATGGTAAAGGAACTCTTGATAAAGTTAACTGGGTCATGTTACTCCTCCACTAAAATGTGTGTAGTGTGTCTTTTTTCTATATTTTCAGTCTTGTCTCAGAACACTCTGGGACTCTCTCACTGGGCTTCTATCACGCCACCCTTGCACATGTTCTCATAATGTTCCCAGGAGCCCTGCAGGTTCCGGTTGTGTGCTGTTCCCTTGCCTGTTATGCTCTTCCCTTCACTCTGAAGGGCCAGATGATTTCTGACATTCAGGGCACCTTTCTCTGCAAGGGCTTTTTTTTCCTTAGGGTGCATGCACTCACTGGAGAGAGAGAGGCAGAGACAGTGAGAGGGAAAATGAGAAATCATCCCCCAGGGAAATGGCCATGTCACAATCTCTTCTCTTCCATTCTCCTCTTAGGATCTTGGGCATGCACACACATGTGCATGGCATGAGTTTCAAGCCACTAGGTCTGGGATTTGAACTGCAGTCGACCATGTGGGAGTCCAGCGACGTAATTGCTACTCCACCTGCCACGGGACCACTTTATCTGGAGTCATCCTCCACCCTCAGCCCCCTTTGCATCTCTATTTTATCTTCTTCATGTACTTATCACTTTGTGAAATTGTCTTAGCCACTTCATTCCTTATTGAGTCTCTGTCTCCTCAGTTTGTAAGTTCCCTGAAAGCAGATACCTTGTCTCTTTCACTGTAAATGGTTCCCCAAATGGTTCCTGGTATGAGGTAAGTGCTCAATAGAATCTGGCTGGACAAACTACCTGGCAGAATTGCTACAAGGTACTGAAACTACAAGATTTACCATCAACCACTAAAGAAAAATTGTAGAAAAGGTTGAATACATTAGAAACCAAATATTCCATTTGCTTCAATTTTTTTCTGTTTTTTGGAGAGGTTTTTGCTATAGGGCATGTGTGCTTGCCAGAAAGACAGAGAGAGACAGAGAGACAGAAAGCGAGAAATCACCCCTTAGGGGGGATGGCCATGCCGCAATCCCTTCTCCTCCACTCTCCTCTTGGGATCTTGGACACACATGCATACACGCCCGGCTTGAGTTTAAGCCACCGGGTCTGGGATTCCAACCGTGGTCGACTACATGGGAGTCCAGTGACATAGCCATTACGCTAACTGTTGGTCCCTTTTTCTGGTGTTTTTGTAAGTCTTTATAAAAAGCAAAAAATACCATGAACTCTTTTGGGCACGTCAGCCCAGCCAATTATCTGCCATCCCCATTCTTTTGGAACTAACATACAGATTCATAGAGATGAGCCCTATTCAACTCTTCTAGACTCCATGACTTTGCCTCCCTGGACATGGCTAGTGGGGGAAGCAGTAAACAGGCCCTACCTGAACCAATCATATCCTTTGCAGGTGGCTAGACTGCTAACATGAAAAGCTAGCTAGCTCCTCTTGCAGAGGAAACAGAGGCTGGGAAAGGAAAAATACAGCAAATGCTGAAAAGAACAAAACCAGACCAGGACTTTCTTGTTCCAGGGCCTTCTTTGCTCAACCACATCTTCACCCTCGAATCCCCTTGCTTAGAAACTATCCATTATGTTTTACTTTGTATTGTCTGTTCTCCTTTCTGCTTTGCTGCACTTGAGTGTTTTTATTATTTTGTACAAAAAGGATCATAACTAGTGAAACCTATATTACTGTAATAATAAGAAAAAATAGTGCTGTAAGAATTCAATTTGCATACACCATTTTCAATATGAGTACATATTTACAGCCAGAACATAAAGAGAGGTCTCCTTGTAGATGCTAGACTTCCAGCTTCTATTTTTTTTTTTTTTTTTTTTTTTTTTTTTTTTTGTGCTCTCCCCAAGCACTTCTATCCCCACCTGACCTCTACCTCTTTGCTGGATTTCCTGGTCCAGCAGGCCCTCAGGAATTTCCAATTTCCTAATCAAAGCTAGAGTGAGCAGGGGGAATGCTGATGGAGACATGGGTGACTGTGTCCTGGTGGTCTCAGTCCATGCATCAGAGCAGCCAGCCCTGAAGACACCAGTGCCCCATGCTCATTCAGCACTAATTTGAGCTGTGACACCATTTTCCAATCTATCGCTACCTCAGGCCACAACAGAACCTCTCTGGGGGAGCAGAGAGGGTTGGTATTCAATTTCCCTCCTCCACTTCTCAAGAGCCGAGTTCCCAAGTTCAAAGACATCTATCATGGTGAGTGATGGATTGTATTTCAGAGCAGGTTGGCAGCAGGAGGGAATTGGATTCAGAAACAACCATCTGGCTTTTGCAACTGTGTGCCCTTTGCCCTGCTCAGCGTCAAGCCGGCTGTCACATAATCCAAGTGGCCACAGGAGCAGAACCAGCCCTTGTATCCAGTCCAGACAGGCCTCCTCTGTACTGGAGAAACAGGGCACCCAGAAAGCCAGTGGGGACTCCACTGGAGGAAAAGGGAACCAATCACAGAAACCTTTTGGGAAGTCTACTATGTGCAGAACATTGGGGATACAGACTAAAACAGACAAAATTCCTGCCACTGGGAACATCCATTTATTCATTCATTCATTCATTCATTCATTCAGAAACACTTAGGGTTTTTTTGATACCTACTAGGCTGTGGCATTGGCAAACTTGTTTCCCATTACAAAATGGATAGAGAGCTCTTAGCCTCTGAAATCAAACCATCAGGGCTCAGATCCCAGCATCATCACCTGCTTGCTGCATATTGTGGGCAGGTCTTGTTAGTTTGAGATCTTATATCAATACCTTTCCTCTCTAAGATTCTATTTCGGCATCCACAAAATGGGGATAATAATACAGGTTAAGCATCCCTAATTCAATAATCTTATTCCAAAATGTGCCATTATCTACAACTTTTGGAGCAGCAATATGATACCTCAAGGGAAAAATTCCACGCCAGACCTCATGTGACAGGTCATGGTCATAATGCTACAACACACAAATATTATATAAAATTACCTTCAGGTTATGTGTCTAAGGAATTTCATGTTTAGACTTGTGTCCCAGCCTTAAGATGTCTCATTGCATATATGCAAATATTTCACAATCTGAAATCTGAAACACTTCTGGTCCTAAACATTTCAGAAAAGAGCTATTCAACCTGTAATATTCATAAAACTGTGATGACTGAAATAATGTCTACAAGATGCTATGAAGAGTAAATTTTACTAATAGCTGTAATTTTTTTTTGAGAGGTTTTTGCTATAGGGCGTGTACGCTCGTCAGATAGGCAGAGAGAGACAGAGAGATAGAAAGCGAGAAATCACCCCCGCAGGGGGGATGGTCACATCACAATCCCTTCTCCTCCATTCTCCTCTCGGGATCCTGGGCATGCACGCACATGCACCCGGCATGAGTTTAAGCTGCTGGGTCTGGGACTCAAACCGCGGTCAGCTACGTGGGAGTTCAGTGACATAGCCATTATGCTAACTGCTGGTCCCAATAGCTGTAATATTTTTAAAATTTTTTATTATTATTATTTTTGCTGTTATAACTAGGTCATCGGGAAAGTCATGACATATTTTCCTATGCAAAAATGTATCATGACTTTCCCGACAACCCAGTATTTTTGTGTCCATGTACTTTTTATTCACTCACAATTCTCTGACTATTTTCTTAAGTGATTGATCAAATGGGAGCATCCTCACACTATCCATTTTAGTAACCATGATTTTAATACAACAACTCACACTAATAAGGATTGTTCCTATTTGGGTGTGATCTACTCTGGGCCCCCCCCGAAATGGGACTCTAAGTAGTTCCAGAGCTTCATAAAATGTAGCATCCCAGCACCACCTATGCAACCAGGTGGTGACCTATAGCTTGATTCACAGCCTGCATTTTCCATTTTATGAGCAGATTGGGAGGCCGTCGATGTAAGTCCCAGTTTTTAGGATACCTGTGGAGAGACCATGTCTCCTTACTGCTTAGCACAAAGTTGAAGAGGCAACCAATCAATAAGCAACAGGCAATGACAGCACTTACAACTGACAAGCAATGTCACTCTCTATCATGTTTTCAAAAACACTTCAGGGTGGCAACCCTAGACGATGCTGAGGTACACATGTCTTAACAGAAGGAACTTGGAGGAGTAAAGAACTTTAGAGTGTATGTCTTGGCCGTTCATTGAGATGAATCCTAAAAGAAAAAAAGACAAGTAAAAATACTTTGAAAGGTTCTCTGTCCTCAAGGGACTCTTATCCAGGTAGCCCAAGAATACAATTATTTGAGAAAAAGTAGAAAAATATGTGTACACCTTAGCTGTCTGTGGCTGTAGTTGTATGTGTGTATATGTGTGTCTGACAGAGACAGGAGTAGAGAATGAGACAAGAGCAAATAATGTAATCCAGAATGAATACATAAATAACCACATTAGCTGACATTTATGGAGTGTCCATTGTGTGCCAGACACTGTACTAAGTACTTCAGTGTATAGTATTTCACTTAATTATCACAACATCATAATGTATGTAAAACACTTAATGACCCCTGGCCCTAAGAAGGAGCTCCACGTGAAGCTGTCACAATTGTTTTGATTATCCTCCCAACTATCCAGATCAGGAATTGAGGTTCAGAGATATAAAATGACCTTCCATTGAAGTTTTTCCATCTTTATTTTAGTTTATTTATTTGTTTGTTTGTTTATTGTTTAGCATTTTGCCATAGAGTGCATGCTCTTGCTGGAGAGAGACAGAGGGAGAGAATGTGAAAAATTGCCCCTCCCCAGAGGGGATGGCCATGCCACTGTCTCTTCTATTCCATTCTCCTCCTAGAATTTTGGGCATGCATGCACATGTGCCCAACATGAATTTCAAACCACCACGTCCAGAACTTGAACCACAGTCAGCCAGGTGGGAGTCCAGGGCTTCAACCTTCTCACTATCTGCTGGACCCTCCTTCCTTTGCTTTTTAATTGCAAAAATATCTCAAACCCGGTGTGTGTGTGTGTGTGTGTGTGTGTGTGTGTGTGTGTGTGTGTTTTAATTTAAAAATAAAAAGAATGAAAAATGTCCACTTCTCCACCTCTGTGGTGCCAGACTCTGGAGTAGGCACTGTTGTTCATTCACTCACTAAATCCTATGTTTCTTTCCCTTAGCTTATGGTCCAGACAGAGGAGAGGGAGATCCCAAAGGTCACAGAGTGAGAAAGGCATAGAGTTGAATCCCATGGTGACAGGGCATTATCCCAAAGCCTTCCTCCCTTGAGCAATTTATTCTCTGTCACTCAAGTTGCTCACCAGGAAGTAGTAATAACATGGCTGCTGCACCCTCAGGACCATAAAAAAGCCAGAAGTTAGGCATGTGGACATGCTTTTGCAAGGACAGAGTGGATGCCAGAGGGCATCCTCGGGAAAGGCTAATTCTGACCACTAGACAGTCACAAAGTTCTGATCCACTGCCCTATACCCTAGAACTAAGTCCTGCAATCACTCTGGAAAATGGTTTTAGTTCCAGAACCAGAGAGAAAAGGGAGGCTAGTTCCTAGATAAAGATAAAAAAAGGTTAGAAGTGTTTTTTAATTTTTTATATTCATGATAAAGCTTGTGCATGCACAAATGAGAAAGACAGAGACAGAGACAGAGAGAAGCACCCTCCATAAGGTCTGATCATGTCATGATCTACTTCCTTCAGTCCTTCATCTCATTAGATCTCGGCCACTCACAAGCATACCCAATGTGTGTCAGGCAGACTAAGCTAGGGATTCAAATTGTAGATTCATCATGTGGAATCTGGCTTCTCTTGACCTGTATATTACTACCGCAACAGGTGTCCCTGGGAGTTCATTTTGTGCTCTAGATCCCCCTTCACCATGTTATGTATAAGCCTGTCTCCAGAAACCTCCCTGGCTTAGGTGGGCATTCTCATGCTAACTGGGATATAGTATGACCGGTTGGAGCTGTGATTGGTTCTTAAGATCTCTTCTGTCCCTACTGTCAAGATTGCAGTTAACACCAAATAATGGCTTTCTCGTCCCTTTGACACTCCTGGAGACCAGCCAGCTCTTTGCATCATTACTTCCTTATGCATGGCTATGTTAAAAGTAGCAACCAGGGGGAACCAGCAGTTAGCGTAATGGCTATGTCGCTGGACTCCCACGCAGTCGACCGCGGTTTGCATCCCGGACCCGGTGGCTTAAAACTCACGCCAGGCGCGTGTGTGTGCATGCCCAAGATCCCAAGAGGAGAATGGAGGAGAAGGGATTGCGGCGTGACCATCCCCCCTGGGGGGTGATTTCTCACTTTCTGTCTCTATGTCTCTCTCTGTCGGTCTGGCGAGCGCACGTGCCCTATAGCAAAAGTAGCAACCAGGGCGAGAAGGTGGCATGGCGGTTGAGGTGCTGAACTCCCACATGATCTATGACAGTTTGAGTCCTGGACCTGGTGCCTTGAAAATCACACCAGGTATGTGTGTGTGCAAGCCCAAAATCCCAGGAAGAGAACAGAGGAAAAGGGGTTACACTGTGGCCATTCCACTTGGAGGACGATTTCTCACTTTCTGTCTCTCTGTCTCTCTTTGACTCTTTCTCACAAGACCACACACTCTATGGAAAAACAAAACAAAACAAAACAACAAAACAAAACAACAAATAGAGTAGCAACCACAGCATTATTCCATACTTCTCTAGGGGAGGAAGGGGAAGCCATCACCTTGAGTGTCAACTCCAAGTCTTTATGAGCTATCCAATTAGGTTAAAGAAAAAAATCTTCTGGGGCCAAGTGGTAGCACAGTAGTAGTACATGGGCAAGATCCTGATTTCATATCCCAGGACTTCCCTGAACACACTGAGCATGTGCACTTGTGCCTGTGATCTGGGATGTCTGACAATGGAGGCAGATCATGGCATGAAGGCCATTAGGGATGCCCCCCCCACCTCTCTCTCTGTCTCTCTTCTTTCTTCTCTCTCTCTTTTCTTTCTCAAGGAATGAGAAAGATAAACTTTCTTTGTTAAAGAATGTTATATACACTTCTATCTCTGTTGTTATATTTTCCAATCTTTTAGTTTCTGCCATGTAGTGGAGACATTTAGTATATATTAAGTGGAGACATGCAATGTCTGCCTTCTGTAGTCTGGCTTGCTTTGATTAGCATTAAGTCCTTTATATTCATCCACTTCATATCAAATGTCAGAACCTCATTTTTTTTTTTATGGCAGAGTAGTATTCCATATTGTATATGTGCCACATTTTTTCCTGTCTTCCATTCTTGGCCATTTAGGTTGATTCCATGCCTTAGTAATTGTGAATAATGTTGCAATAAAATGGATGTGCAAGCGTCTCTCTGAGTTGTTTTTTTGTTTTGTTTTGTTTTTTTCCTTTGGCAAAAACCTGAGTTTGGTATTACTGGGTCATATGGTAGTTTTATTTGTAGGTTTTCAAGATACATCCATTCCACAGTGGTTGTACTAATTTATTATATATTCCCACCAGCAGTGGAGGTGGGGAGGGAAAGGATCAGGAGAAAATCATTTACAAGCACAATAATGGAAAGTTATCTGCTGAGGAATCTGTATATGGTAATATCTTTGACTTTGTAGATTTACAATGCATGTAAGCTTTGAAAAAAATTGTACACTGTTAATATGTACTATTATTAAATTTAAAAGGGAGGAAAAAGGGGGGAAATGGTTTTTAAAAAAGGTTATCTTTATTTAAAAAAAAAATTCTTAAAAGAAAACTGCATGGGAGGACCAGCAGTTAGCATAATGGCTATGTTGCTGGACTCCCATATAGTCGATTGTGCTTCGAGTCCCGGACCCGGTGGCTTAAACTCACACTGGGCGCATGTGCGTGTGTGCCCAAGATCCCGAGAGGAGAATGGAGGAAAAGGAATTGCTGAGTGACCATCCCCCTTGGGGGTAATTTCTCACTTTCTTTCTCTCTGTCTCTCTCTCTGTCTTTCCTGTGAGTGCACACGCCCTACAGCAAAAACCTCTCACAAAAAAAAGAAAGAAAAAAAAAAAGAAAGAAAACTGCACGGGAATGTAAAAGCCAGATATTGTCCTGCAATTGGAAATAAAATTCAAGTCCTTGGTCCATCTGCAACTTGAGAAGACTCATCAATACTCATGGCTTCTCATTACCCCCAACTTCCAAATGAAGAAACAGAGGTAAACAATTGGTCTGAAGTACCATGGCTAGTCAGTGACTGTGCCCACTGCTGCTCTCCCTTTCTTTCCACAGTCCTGCCTAACTACCTAAATGTTCCGCAGCTCATCCTCCACTCTCTCCTTTCATATTTTTTGTTTCAGTAAATACGCGATTTGTATTCCCCTGGAAATTCCACTCTGGAGGGAGAATCTTTTGACAGACATGCAGCATACCCCAGACGCTGCTCCCCTTCTGCCGGCGTGGCGATGCAATCACTCATTATCTCACTGATACACAGCATAAGGTCAGCCCCTCCTAGCATTCCACAAAGGAATTCCTCAGGGGATATGGCAGCAGCACATCTAGACTTCCGAGCTGGGAAATTTCTGCCTTTGTGCCTGCGCCTGTATTAATTAATCATTCTTTTAACGCTGACTGTGTCTACATGCATTATTGTAACAGTCAATTCTGTTCTTAAAAATAAGCTAATTTAAACCAGCGGTCTGATGAATTTTTTTTTTTTTTTTGCTAAATTTTTATTTTAAAATAGAATCGATTATAAGTATGCAGAATTCAATGAGGCAAAATTCCTGAAAGCAAAGTATCATTCATTCATTTGTTGAACATCATTACGTGACAGGATTGGGCTGGCACTATGAGGAGAGGATCAAATGAGACTGACACCATAGTCCCCCAGTCTAATTTGGGAAAGAAGGCAAAGACAAACTCACCATAGAACAGTGCAGAGAAACGCATCACACAGGTAAAAGGATGTTCTTTGTTCCCACCCTAACCCTTAGACAGCAGAAACATAAACATGAGTGTATCCTACAAGGCATAAAAGAGAGATCTATTCAATTATCACACCTACAAAACCTTAGCAATAGAGACAGAAACCAGACCCTTGGGTTTACTGAGAATTGCTGAGGAGATTAGAATAACATGGGACACTCCTGGAAATGGAAAAGGGACTGAGATTAGGACCGTCAGGGAGATGCAATGGTGGGTTCTTTGTTGACAGTGTATGAGAAGTTTCCAGTTGCCATCCTCTGAATCCAGACTGTGTGAAGACATCGAGAAGGCTCAGCTAGCGTTTTCTTTTCACTACCTCTAAAGAAAAGACTTTCAAGAGGGACCAGCAGTTAGCGTAACGGCTATGTCGCTGGACTCCCATGTAGTCGACCGTGGTTTGCATCCCGGACCTGGTGGCTTAAACTCACGCCAGGCGCGTGTGCGTGCGTGCCTAAGTCCCGAGAGGAGAACGGAGGAGAAGGGATTGCGGCATGACCATCCCCCCTGGGGGATGATTTCTCGCTTTTTATCTCTCTGTCTCTCTCTGTCTGTCTGACAAGCGCACACGCCCTATAGCAAAAAGCTCTCCAAAAAATAAAAAAAAAAAAAGACTTTCAGCAGTCCTCTCATTTCTAGAGAGTTGACAGATTTAAACTAGTTAAGAGAATGGATTGTTTTCAAGGGCTAATTAAATGATTGTGATATTGATGTTATAAATTACTCTCAGCTGTCACTAAAGCAGCCCATGAGGCCCAGCTCTGTCTGCAGGGTACTGTGTGACTCTTGTGCACAAACTGTGTAGCCAGATCACCTGGACCCACATGTGGGGTCTGCTCCTCACAGGCTGGGAGACTGGTATATGCTGCCCAACATCCCAAGCCTCAGTGTTCTCTTCTGTAAAATGGATCTAGCACCCTCACTCTCTCCTAAGCTTGATGTCAAAAATGCGATACTATAGAAAGTGTTTAGTCAATGCTGTCACCATCACTTAGAAATCTCTTGCACAAGCCTGGATGGGTGTGATTTGTCTGTGCAGTGGGCTAAACTTAATGGTTTATGGTGGTCTCCAACTCTCATTAGCACTCAAGGTGGTTTTGCTGCCAACTTTCCTACTGCCTGCTGGAGGAGATGTAGAGCTCCAAAGGAGGGAAGAGAAGCTCTGAAGGCCTCCAGGGGAGACCACATCACATCTTGTGGGTTGCGCTCTTCAATGTACCCATGCTTTTAGAAGATACTCAGAGTAAGCACCTCTGGAAGCTTGGCAATCCCAGGTCTCCTCCACCACCTCTTCCTTATTTCTCTTCTCCTTTAAGGTTCCATCTCACAAAAAGAGTGTCCTTCCTCCTAAATCCTGGAGGGATATGTTGGGGCAGGGTTTTTTTCCCCCTTTAGAGCAAGTTTGGAAGCATTTTACTTCCTGCTTCCACCCATGTGCGAAGGAAAGTGTCCCTTTCCTCTTGCTGGTCTGTCTCCCCAATGTGCTTTGGGCTTTCCAGGGCATCTCCCTGTTCAAATTCTTGAAAGACTCCAGCACATGGCTGCTTAGACAGCAGAGTGGCTGTCAGTCAGGGCCTGACTTAGCACACCTGTTTTAGCAGGACCTTCTGTGTCTCCTCTCTGAATGCCTGACAGATCTAGTTCAAGGTGGAGTCTATGCTCAAAAAACAGTGTTGTATAAAGCTGTGCACACTAGAGACTGAGATTCTTCCCTTAAAGCTCCCTGGGCTCTGCCTCCACCCTCAGAAATGACCCATCCTTTTTGAAAAAAGGCTTCCCAAAGTCAAACTCTGCACTTCCACAGGATCCAATTCCATTTCCCTGCTCCCCCAGTGCAGTGCGATTAATAAACATCCCTCTGGCTGTGCCGTTCCAGGCTGGGAGCTCGAAGCATCTCTAGAAACCACCCCAGCAGAGAATTTGTCACTGTCAGCCCCACTGCTCTCCTCTGGCTGCATTCCAGCTGGCACAGGACATGGCCTGCCCTCTCAGCAGAACCCCCAGGACTCCACCTCCTCCCAGAGCCTCTTAAAAATGCAGCCTCCTGAGTAGCTCCCAGGGAACAGCTCTGACTCCCATCTTAGTGGGAAGATGTTGTACCCTGTCCACACCCAGGGGTATAACCTAGGGATGAGAGAGCCACAGAGAAGAACTCACAATGCAGGCTCTGACCCAGGTCCATGTCTTGATTGTGAGGTCTCATGGTTTGTAGGTTCACCTCACGGAACCAACCCAAAGCACACTCTTCTTGGGTAGAGGGATGCAAGGATCAGCAGACAGGCACCGTGGCACCAAGCAACTGGCAGTTAAATAATGATTCAGAGCACTTTGGATGGTGGTCAGGGCTTTGAACACCTGAAACACTCAGGGAGCACCTCCTACCCCCACCCCCAGAGGAGGCACACAAGCTACATCCAATGGTGAGAGAAATCAGCCAAGAGCAGATCTTAACTACTATGACCCAGAAAGAAGGTATAGTGTGCACGAAGACCCTGTACAGGTCTGATGGCTGGGAGAAGCCCAGCGAGCCAGGGGGAACAGGGCAGCAGAGGCTGGAACATGTCGGGCCTGTAAATGAAGGAAGGATCTTCAATTTTTGGTTGAGTGTGGGTAACAGCAGGATACCATCTGAAACAGGATGTACAAATATCTCTCAGCTCCAGTGAGGGGAGTAATTTACTGGATATGACCCAGGATGTACAAAGACCTTGTAGCTCTAGTGTGGGGTGAGGGACCTGATCTTTGTACAAAGATCTCTCAACTACAGCATGGGGAGTGAGGAACTGGATCTGACAGAGCTTGTACAAAGATCCTGGCTTCAAAGTGGGCAATGACTATGCGTGTGGCAGGCCTGGAGCCAGGGAAATAATTCCAGACACTGTGTATCTATCTTGGAGAAAGTGGTGGATGTTGGGACCGCAGGTGATTGCTGTAGAATGGAAAGAAGTGGATGGCTCCAAAGAGTGTGGTCATGGGACAGACTGATGGAGCCCAGAGCTTGGAGAATGACGGAGAGTGGGAGAGCAATGCAAGGGACTCTAAGGTATCCATCCAGGTAGCTAGGTGAACGAGGCAACCCCTTCTAGCCTGGGATCTGCCTGTAGGGAGGTGATTTCTACCAAACAGTCACATCTGGCCTGCTCCACTGGAAACCAGAGAAGAGGTCTCCCCAGTGTGAGGGACCTTGGCATCTAGTTTCTTCTGCATTTTCAGAAAATTGTCATTGCTTCTCTCCCTTCTTTTTATTGCCAGGAGAGAGGTTTCTCCGTGAGCCCCAATGCACGTGGTGATAACATGGCCCTACTTTCTCTGCATTACTAGAGTGCTGAATTGTCTTTATGAACCTGAATTGATGGTCTTGTCAGCAGCAACAATATTTACACAATATACTGTTGCATTATAAAGGGAAATGGAAAGTGGCGGTATGGCAGCTCTGAGCGAGCCATGGGCACAACAGGAGGGCCAGGATATTGGGTGGAAATTGTTCTCTCTCTTCTGGGCCCTGCCCAGATTCCTCATGCCTAGACCTGTTAGTTTAGCACTTGCAACCCAGATGGCCTGCTGGACTCAGTGCTCTCTGGGCAACGTGGAGGAAAGACATTGCAGTGTTGTGCTGGTACTTCAAACACCTTCCTAATTCCCAGGGAGAAAACAGGGGGCCGTGAGAGCCCCAGGAGGTAAGGCTCTGGGGAGCTGTTGGGCAACCTGGGAGCAGCCTCGGCAGCCTTTCTGCCCTTAAGGGCATTTCCTAGGGTGGAGACAGCTCTGGGCTTGCTCTGAAGGCCTCAGATTGGATTTAGCACACATGGGAGCTGGGAAGGTAGTGAGCTCCTCGTCACTGAGGTGGGCACTCTAGTGAAGGTTTGTACTGCACTTGCAGTTGCTGCCTTCCTCTGACAGCCAGGCATCGGGCATGGCTTTGTGCCAAGCCCGGGCTAAGTAAGAACAGGGGATGCAGAGCTGACAAAAGTCTCAACCACAGTCATGGAGAAAAAGAAAGTAAACAAAATAGTTGGAGTGGAAAAAAATGTAAAAGAGGCTGTGTGACAGAGGTCATGAAAGAAGGGAGGGGTACTCTGTATCTGGGTCAGGGGGGCGTTGAGACCCATTTGCTGAAACACAGTGGCCCTAGGCAGCCCTGGAGCAAAGGCACCCCACTCAGAGGGATCAGCTATTGTAAAGGCCCTGGGATGGGATGTGTGGCCCTGAATTTGTGATTTCACCACATCCGGTGATGTTGAGATGACATCAAGCGTCAGGAGCAGCAGACAAGGTTGGGGTGAGGGTTGGTCAGTGCTTCCTGAGAATGTCTCCTGAGCTGGGGTTTTGCTGGGCCAATGTCCTGACCTTGATTTGGCAAAGGAGAGCCTGGCCCAGATTTCTGTTCCTGGTTAAGGGGGAGCACCCTTCTCTCCAAGTCCAGTGAAGGAAGTAAGGTATCATCCAGGGGCCCTGCCTCCTGGAAGGAACTTCTTCAGGTGGGGTCTCAGTCTGTGGCTGGTTACGGTTGGGGAGCAACAGCCAAGAGGTGAGAATCAAGCATAGGAGGGGGCTTGTAGGCCAGCTCCTGTCCCCCCTCACCTCCCTGTCTGGTTGGTGTAAGCGAGGCTCTGTCCCTCTCCTCCCTGCTGTCACTGCCAGCTCTCACGCTGGACATATGCTTGGTTCTTATTTAAAACACAGTTATAATTCTTAAAATTAGCACCAAAGAGAAAGAGGTGAGCCTTCCCCATGGGTGCCAAAGGGAGGGCCAGAGAGGTGAACATTCAGCACCTCCTGCTGTCACAATCTCATTGCGTTTGTCTCATACCCACAACAGGAGCTGAGTTTTATAGTTGAAAAGTTTTATAGTTGAAAAACAGCTCCAGGATTTCTTGAGACTGTTCATGAAAGCTCTTTAGCAGAAAGTGCCAAAGACAAACTACAACAAAGTAGCATATTTTAAAATACCTTAAAATGATGGAGAATGGATGGAATAACAATTTTATTAGGACAATGACTTAATTCAGTAGTTGACACTGAAAATATTTGAGAATGGCCCTGAAATCTCAGGAGGAAAATCAAGGGCCCCACAAGATCATGTTCATAATGAACAAGTGCAACAGTGAAGGCCCAAATACATGCCCAGAGACTTGATAACCTTTAACACAGAGGTTGAGTTTGAGTCAATAGAAAGCTTGTGCTTTTATGACCCAGCAACCCTACCTACAGGAAGGGTAGACGTTAGAATTCCTAGTTCATACTGACATGGTCAGGATCCTGGTTAGGGCTCGTGTTGGTTCTAGTGACCTGCTCACATCTATGTGCAGACAAATTGTAAGGACACTGTACTATATTTACTCCCAGAGGGTTTTCCTTCTGGCTAAAGATCAGGGCAAAAATAGACATTAAAGTAAGTGGGGCTACACCCTGGCAGTTAAGCCAGAAAGATGGATATGGAAATATAACTCCAGAACTCAGGGTGTCATAGCTACATTAATTTTTCATTTTTCTTTTTCTTCCTTTTTTTTTCTTTCTTTCTTTTTTTAATTTTTGCTATAGGGTCTGTGCACTTTCAAGAGAGGGAGAGAGAGAAAGAGAGAGAGAGAGAAAGCACCATCCCAGAGTGATGACCACATTGCAATCTCTTCTTCTCCATTCTTGTCTTAGGATTTGGGGCCCATATGCACACACACCTGGTGTTTTAAAAGCCACTAGGTCCAGGACTTGAACAGTGCAGTTGGCATGTAGGATCTAACCACCCTAACCACTGCATCACTCTGGCCCTGTATTCATTTTTCTATTGCTACATTAAAAATTGACACAAACTTAGCAGTTCAAAACAGCCCATATGTTCTCTCACATTTTCCATGGGTCAGGAGTCTAGACTCCCAACTTCTCCCAAGTCCTCTGATCAGGATGCCCAGGGCTGAAGGCAAAGTGCCAAACTGAACTTCAGACCTCTTCTAAGCTCAATTTGTTGTCAGAATCTAGTTCCCTGAGTTTGTAGGACTGAGACCTCTGGTTTCTTGCTAGTTGTTAGAGGAGACCATTCTTAGTCCCTGGGGTCACCCCTGTTCTCTGACAAAAGGCCCCCATAGTCAATTAACAGTCTGATGTCTGTCTTCTTCCAGCATGGTAGGAACTTGCTTCATGCTTCAAATCTCTCTGAATTCTCTATCGCTGGCCTCTAGGCCCAGGGTTAAAAGCCTCAGAAGATGTCCTGTTCATTAGGTCAACTGGTAACCTTAATCACATATTTCAGTCATGTAACACATGCATATGTATTCTCAGCTTCTCCCACACTCAGAAGGCGTTGAAGGGACCAGGGGCAGCAATCTCAGGAGCTGCACTAGACTTCTGCTACCAAAGGCTTCCGCTTGAGGACCGCAGCTGTCCAGTTGCACCCTGGCCCACTGCATGTCCCCTGGCAGCCTCACACCAGTATAGTGGCCATTGTCAGGATCCCAGAGGTGTCCCCATTTATCCCACCAGTGACAGAAAGCAGGAGAAAAGGCCCTGTGCATACTTAAGCATGGTGTCTGTTGGCCTCTCAGTTAATTTATTTTCTTCAAAGATCTGAAAGCCAAAGTTTTCCCAGTGTGGTTCACTGAGCTCCTTTAGCTCTAAAGAGTACAGCTTTCAAAGTCAGAATTGAACCGTTTATCAGCTGTGCAGCCTTCGGCAAGTTGCTTAGCTTCTCTGACTCCCAGTTTTCTCATTATAAAATAAGGACACAATTGGCTTTACTTCATAGAGTCATTGTAAAAATTGGATGTGCAGGGACCAGCAGTTGGCATAATGGCTATGTCGCTGAACTCCCATGTCTTCGACCGTGGTTCAAGACCGGACTTGGTGGCTTAAACTCATGCCAGGCACATGTGTGTACATGCCCAAGATCCCAAGAGGAGAGTGGAGGAGAAGGGATTGTGACATGGCCACCCCCAGTCCCGGGGGGTGATTTCTTGCTTTTTGTCTCTCTGTCTCTCTTTCTGGCGAGCACATGTACTCTATAGCAAAAACCTCTCAAAAAACAAAAACAAAACCAAAAAGCACACCACAGTGCCTAGCACACATAATAAGCAGTTTATGCTTGTGATATGGTCACAGTATTTATCCTGTTTCTAGGGAGGTCTGAGGTGCATGTGTGTACATAGGTGGGTTATAAATGTATCCACGTATGTGTGTGGTCTGTGTACAGGTGCATGTGTATATGAACATTCAGGTGGAAGGACACAAGGCCCAGGCTTAGGAGGCCTGGCCCTAGTCTCAGGTCAGACATCAAGAAGGTACCTGGCATGTGCAAGTTCCTTCCATTCTCCAGACCTCAGTTTCCCCATCTGTAAAATAACATTTGGACTACATTGTCTCTAAGAGCTTATTTATTTCTAAAGTTCCATCATCCCATGTGGAGGATTTCTTTGGCTCTTGCTGGAGCTGACCATTTGTTTATGTATTTTGTACGTACGTATGATATTAGCACTTTCTGGAGAAATAAAGTCAATAGGCCTGCATGTGTGTGTGTATGTCTATGTGTGTGTGTGTGTGTGTGTGTTTGTATGATTTATTATAAGGAATTGGCTTGTGTACTTATGGAGGCTAAGAAGTCCAGGCCCAAGAGAGCTGATGGTCTAAGGTGCAGGCCAAGTTCAAGTCTGAAGGCAAGAAAAGACACATGTCCCAGCTAGAAAGAAGGCATAGAGAAAAAAATTCTTCCTTACCCAACCTTTTATTCTATTTAGGCCTTGAGTGAATTGGATGTGGCCCACTCACAGGAGGGAAGGAAGCCTGCTCTCCTCAGTCTACTGATTCAAATGTTAATCTCATCCAGAAACACCTTCACAGGCATACCCAGAAATAATAGTTAGCCAAATATCTGGGCATGCCACGGCCCAGTTAACATAAAACTATCTAGAACACATATTTTATATACACATAAAGTACAACTCTTTAAAGTTAAAAAAATATAGGAAAATGTACTCAGTCACATTCAAGGAGTCTATGCTTGATGAGAGGGTAATCCTTAACGTGAAAGGCCTTATAACCTTTTTATCAATCTCCCCAAGACCCTTCTCTTGAATTACACAGTTCTCGAGTCATCTGATCTAAAACATTCCTCTCAGTTGAGGCGATCAGACGTGATCTCAGACTGTAATGCATTGTAGCTTTTAACTGTTCAGCCAGAGATTCTGATTCAGCACATTTTAATCAATTTTCTTTGCTAAGATCAAGGAGATGTCATCTGTAATAATCCCATCTGACCTCCGAAAGTCAGGCTGATAAAAATATTAATGTCAGCTTCTTGCAGCCTGGCAGAGAGCAACACCCAGCCTGACAAGCAAACAAATGGCTCGGAGCTGTCTGCAGGACGCTGATGAACCCCCACTAATGAATAGCTTCATCAGTGGAAGCTGCCCTCGGGGCAGAGATGCTACAGGCTGGAGACTCAGTAGAGGCTCAGCTGCCTTTCCTGGCGAGGTCCTCTTGTCCATCGACGGGGCCATGGTACATCAATTAGATGAATCTGCCAGGATGATTCACCCTTTTCAATAATGTGCTCCCGTAGGGGAGCTAGGATCTCCCAACACGGCTCTTAACTTCTTTTATTCTTCCTGCCAAGGTATCCTCCCCAACCATCCATCTGTCAGGTATTTCTAGTTGTCACATCAGAAGCAGTGGACCTTCTGAGAACACTGAGCTAGTCTAAGTAGGAATAAAGGATTATTGCCGAGGGATTCCAGCCTTATGACCTTCGGCCTCATTTAGCCTGGGAGCATGATTTTGTAATCATCATGTTTGCTCATGCAGCTTCTTAAAAAACAATTATCAGGTAGGACTTGTGTGGCTCACAACATAAGCAGTTCAGCATCTGTTGTCGAACTCATATCCCTCTATGAATATTTATACTCCTTGTCTGACCAGGGCAGGCTCTGAGTTTTTTGCTCCTGATTTAATTGGAGTCATGGTAGAATGAGGCGAGTATCACCATCTTTATATCACAGATGTAAGTTACCTGCCCAGGGCTATGCTGGGACAGTTGCAAGTCTGTCTCTGGAGTTCTACTTTGGAGTTCATTGCATTATCCCTTTCCCAACTCCCTCTCTTCCCTTAGTCTTAAAGGTGACCCTAGTTTAACATCTTCCATTTTAAAGACAATCTCATGCAGGTGAGTAGCAAATCCAACTAGGAAGCCTTTTAACTTGACTCCACAGAGAAATGGGATTGCAAACAGAAGAATCATGTGAAGAAGCTGGCATCTAATGTAGTGGCTCCAAAATCATGGTGGTAGGACCAGCAGTTAGCGTGATGGCTATGTCACTGAACTCCCATGTAGCCAACCACGGTTCAAGTCCCAGACCTGGTGGCTTAAACTCACGCTGGGTGCGTGTGCGTGTGTGCCCAAGATCCCAAGAGGAGAATGGAGGAGAAGGGATTGTGGCATGGCCATCCCCCCTGGTGGTGGTGGTGGTGGGGGGGTGATTTCTCACTTTCTATCTCTCTGTCTCTCTCTGTCTTTCTGGCGAGCACACATACCCTATAGCAAAAACCTCTACAAAAAAAAAAAAATCATGGTGCTCATTGGTGATGGGTACAATGGCCTAATGAGCATGTGACAGTGGCCTCCCTGCACAAGGAAGTGCTTGCAAATAGACTAATTGCATCCTTGGACCACTCTAGCCAATCTCCACAGCTACACCCATTGACTTTGCCATTCAGTCCCCTCTGTACAATCCATTCAAACAACTTGAGTACTGAATAAAGACCTCAGAACAGCAGAGACACGATCGCTGCTTACAAAATTACTAAACTTTAATGCTTCACTGGTTGGATGCCCTACATTGGAAGTCTTGTTTCTTTAACAACAAAAATAAAACCCTCATCACCCTTATCAACCAAAAACTTGAGCAAAGTCATCTATCAGAGTAGAGTCTGCCATCAACAGGCTTTTCTACAATTAGGGAGCAATGGAGAAGATGGAGAAAAATCTGGGGAGAAAAGGTTCTTTAACCAGCACAGGGCATCTTATTCAACTCTAGAACTGAGAGTCAGAGGAAAAGCACAGACAGAGAGACTTGGCATCTTCTCACTCAGCCTGGAGCTTTGGGGAAGGCAGGGAGGAAGCAAAGAAAAGGAGATAAAGAATAAGATCAAAGGCGGAGGTGAGAGGAAAAAAAAGGAAAGGGAAAGGAAACGAGGAGTTTCCTCCAGAGTTTAGTATCATCTCAGAAAGGGACCCAAGGGACTTGAAGAGGGGTCAGAAAGTGGCATAACAGTATACTGCAGCACTCTGTGAGGCAGTCCCACATGAGAAGTTTCCTGGTTCAAATCTGGAGATCTCTAAGTACACTGAGTACACTTGTGCCCATGATCCAGGGTTGGCTCAAGGCTGGGGGTGAATTACACCATTGGATTCTGTTGGAGTGTGCTCTCTCTTGAAATAGATAAACTTTTTTAAAAAAGAAAAGAAAAAGAGAGCACTTAAAAAACTACATGTCATCTCTGCTTCCTGGGGACCTCAGACCCTGCCAACCCCAAACCCTGTCAGTGATGCCTGCTAGGAGCTCTGTGGGAGGTAAGGGGGAAGAGGAAGTTGCTGGGACCACAGTCTCTGGAGCTGGGCAACTCACTGAATCTGTTTGCCTCCATTTATTTGCTATCCCAAAGGTGATAATTGTAGCATATACCTCCTGAGGTGGCTGTGAAGCTCCTATAATGTATGTATGCAACATGCTTAGCACAGGCTCGTAGTTATGTGCACAATAAATGCTAGCTTTCATTAATGCAGTCTGTCAAATGTGACATAAAGCTGGTTGTCCCTAGTGGCCTCCACTCTTGCTGGGATGCAGCTCCCTCAGGGAGCCAGTATTCCCAGTGCTGATGCACAGCACCCCTGAGCAGCTGGCACCCAAGCTCCAATGAGCTCAGACTGCTTTCCCCGCTTTCATTGCAAATTCCTCCATTCCTCTCTTTTAAAAGATTAAGTAGGTAGGATGGAAAAGGAGAGTAGGCTGCCCCTCTCCCAGCTGTGCCCTGGCCCCTGTAAGCTCCATCATGCTATATAAGAGGCTGGAGTCTGTGTGACTCCTGCCCTCCTGCCCAGCAGAGCCTGATTTCCACCTGCACCATCTGGTGACAGTGTTTGCCTTCCCCTCTGCCCTCATGCAGCAGCATTCCTCACTGACCTACTAGTTTGCACCTTTCCTTCAGGAGAGAGGGAGTTTCGCCAGGCTGGAAAGAAGTCAGAGACCCAGCTTACTGGAGGTGATTGACAAGATTATGGAACCCTGGACTTTCCCATCCTGACTTCTTTTTTTCCTAAGTGGTGACAGGCCTAACAGAGTGGGCATCTTAGAGGAAACCACGGAGAACTCTGCAGTCTCGATGTCGTGTGAGACTCGGATTTTTGTATAACTCCAAAGTAAATGGGAGACAAGGAAGACTGAATTAGTATCTGAGGTTACCTTTCCCATCAGGGAGATAATGGGGTGGAGCTTTCAGGGTCACGTTTAAGTTGATTTAAAGAAAATTAAGAAGTGTAATATTTAATACATGCCTGCAATTGTTAACTATAGTTTATATCTGCAACACTCCCAACTACTGCTCTCTTCCTCCACAGTCACCTTCAGTCAAGCATGAAGGTGCCATAGTTACCTAGTTGGTCTCTCCACACCCTCTTCCTCTCCTTCAACCCATTCTCCACGTGGCAGCCTCAGTGATATTTTTAAAATACACATCTGGGGTCCAGCAAATGGGGTGGTAGTTAAGGCACTGGACTCTCACATGGCCGACTGCAATTTGAGCCCTGGACCTCGCAGTTTGAAACCATGCCGGGCACATGTGTATGCGTGCTCAAATTCCTAAGAGGAGACTGGAGAAGGGATTGTGGTGTGGCCTTCTCCCCAGAGGTTGATTTCTCACTTTCCCTCTCTCTGTCTCTCACTGGTGAGTGTGCATTCCCTCTGGCAAAAACCTGAAAAAGAATGCATTTGATCATAGATCTCTTTTAATAAGACCATGGGAGATCCATCACTGCTCACAAGGCAGACTCTAATGTTAACCCCTAACTGACTCTCCAGCCACCGCCTCTACCCCTCTCCTGCCTTGTACTATGCTCTAGCTGTCTTCTTCATCATCATTTACTGAATTATGCTTTTGGCCGGAACCGCCATCTTCCAGTAATTAACCAAAATGATGAACACAAAGGAAAAGAGGAGAGTCACCCAAAGTATGTTCTCTAGACCTTTTAGAAAACATGGAGTGGTTCCTTTGGCAACATATATGCAAATCTACAAGAAAGGTGATATTGTAGACATCAAGGGAATGGGTACTATTCAAAAAGGAATGCCCCACAAATGTTGCCATTGCAAAACTGGAAGAGTCTACAATATTATCCAGCATGCTGTTGGCATTGTTGTGAACAAACAAGTTAAGGACAAGATTCATGCCAAGAGAATTAATGTGCATATTGAGCATATTAACCATTCTAAGAGCAGAGAGAGCTTCCTAAAACATGTGAAGGAAAATGACCAGAAAAAGAAGGAAGCCAAAGAGAAAGGTACCTGGGTTCAACTGAAGCACCAGCCTGCTCCACCCAGAGAAGCACACTTTGTGAGAACCAATGGAAAAAAGCCTGAGCTACTGGAACCTATTCCATACGAATTTATGGCATGATGGGTGTTAAAAATAATCTGTGGTCTATTAAAAAATTATTGAATTCTTACATATGCCAGGTACACTCTTCTACATATTGTATTACTTCCATTAGTCCCCACCACTTAAGGAGTTACTTCTATATTGTCCTCATTGTGCTGATAAGGACACTGAGGCACAATAAAGTTGCTTGATGAGGATTACCTGAACAGAAGCCCCAAATTTGGCCCTACCCCCATCTTTTCCACCTCAGTAATTGACATCTCAAGCTACCCAACATACCAAGGCAGAAACCAAGGAGTCATCTTTAATGCACTTCTTACCATCATCCCCACATCCATTCCAACATCAAAGTTTATATATGCTATGAGGTCATTGGGAATGCAATGATGTATTTTTCTAGGCAAAAATGCATTATGACTTTCTCAACAACAGACTACCTTCAAATGCTACAAATTCCTACCCTTCTCCTTCCACTCCATCATACTTGTCCTCTACCATCATCTCTCACTGTAATGACTTCCTTGCCAAATAGTCTTCTCTAATTCACGCCCTCCATGAATTTCTCCTTCCTTCCTCCTTCCCTTCCTTCCTCCTTCTCTTCTTTCTTCCTTCCTTCTTCTTTCCTTCTGTTTTAAAATGTAAGTTTCATTATTATTCAGGTCTAGTGAGGTCAAAAAAAGAACTTCCTTCCTCCATTCTTTCTACCACACATTCAGGTCCTATTCTCCACCCCCACATAGCCCGGCACATAAATGCACTATTATTAGATTGTTGTATATCCTCCCAGAAATTTTAAAAATATATACGAAAGCAATGTACAGTTTCTTTCTCATCTTTAACCAAAATAGTAGCATGCTTCTTTCCTTTTCACATATACTTAAAAAATACATGTTAAAGAATTTTTGATACGGCTATACGAAGGGCTCCCTTTTTTTTCTATACAGTAATAGAAGATTTCATTGTATAGAGGTTCACAATTTATTCAACCTGATCCCAACTAATAAAATTTTAGGTTATTTTCAGATAATTGGTATTACAAACATTTCTACAGCAGATAACCTTGAACATCCTGACTAATCTAGACATCTCATCAACTAACAACCATTCTGCAGAATCTAAACTAGCACAAATCCGCCATCCCTGTACAATAAATAAACCCCATCTTCTCTATTGATCATCTGTTTCTCTTCATTCACAGAAAACACCACTACAGCATACCCAGACACTTGACATCTAAACAATGTGGAGACCTATTGCTTTTTATGCTCTCCAATGACTCTTATAGATTAAAGAAAGAAAAATTATTTATCCGTATCTCTCCCTATGGCAGTGTTATAAAATGTGGGTCTGGAAGAGCACGGCAAATGAGATGATGGTTTGCTTTTTTTTATGTTAGTTGTTCTTTGAATTATTAGCAGTATTAATATTGTATAATATGCACATAATTAGCAAGCCTCCCGAATTTATTAGATATACTTATTCTTATTCTTTTTAATTACCAGCATTCTAGTTGGAGGTAGCAGGATGATTCAAATGATGGCTAAATGTGTCAAATGGGGACAAAATGCACTTACCTGCCAGAGTAGAGAGAAGCAAAGTCTGGAAATGCCATAAGACTTTTTTTTTTTATTCCATTAAATGCATAAAAGTTTCTCCATGTATTATTCATGTTATAAGCATGGCACAAACAAAACATGATTTATTGAGTTTTTTAATAGAGCTTGTTAATGCTATGCAATAAAGTGTATTTTAATATTTAATATAATCTGTAAATTTTGAACTTTTCTTCAGAAAAAAGCTTGTGGTTTTAAACTAAATTAAATATCGTAGGTGACAAATGAATTTCTTCAAGGGCCCCTTGAGGCAGGTTGAGCCTGTTTAGAGCAACTTGAATTCAAAGCTGGTTTTGGCTTTAGTGTTAAGACGGGTGGGGGGGGGTCACGTGTCTATTCTGTTGAGAATTGAGCTGATAAAGGAAGTCCATCTGGTCACATAAACCAGTCACTTATGAGGTCAAGGTCATGGACTCAGTTCCTAGATGGATTCTATGATCATCTCACCAATTATAATAAACAGCTATCTTTTCTTTTTTAGAATATGTTCTTTGTTCTTTTGGTGCTAGCACCTCCATTTCCTATGAGGTCATTAAATAATTCCCATTTAATAAAATTTAGTGGGACTAGAGGCATCCTGCTCTCCTTAAGGAATGAGTATATGATCCAGGATTGAGCGTACGAACCAGGCAGTGCAAGTTTTTCCTCAATTTGGTTTGGTTTGATAATACCGTATAGCAAGCAACTCCAAATTTTCAGTGTTTCAGTATAACAAAGTCTACTTCTTTCTCATACCACATGTATATCCCCAGTCAAAAGGGGAGCTTTGCTAATTGTCATCTCTCAGCCCAGGTTGACACTGACTGCATTTCAGTACATGTTCCCATGATGGTCAAGACAATGTAAAGAAATCTCTGTAAGGTTTGTCTCAGCATAAATGCACCAGGCTGTCAGATGTCATTTCAGCTCTAAATTCATTGGCCAGGCAACACATACAGCCCCCAACCAACCACACAGGGCCAAGAAGTGTGATGCTGTCACAATCACCCAAGGGAGTGGAAGAGGACTATTTGGTCAATAGCACTAATGCCTGACTGCCTTGAAGCAGAGGTGGTCTTGAAGAGTGCCTCTTTTTGGAATCCATTTATCTCATGGACATACCTGGAACACCTTCCAGAGCATTCTCTGCTGTTGATATTCCCTGGTGTTTCCCTTCTCTCCAATCCTTTCCTCCCTCCATGTCTTTCTACCTGAGTAAGCCAGAGTCAGCTTCTGTTTTTCACAACCAGAAAACACCTAGGTATCCATCTACAACTGCTCCACGACACCGGCCAGCCACTTTGTCAATGTGGCTCAGTATGGCTCTACCTTCCATCTCCCATTCCCAGGCTAGTGCCACAGTCCTGCAAAAGGAGCAGCCACAATACTAACTGAACAAGGGGAACCCAAGAGACGGTGGAGCTCACCTATCGGATAGCTGTTAGGATCTGCCCAAACCAACCATAATCCACCTCCCACAGTTCCTGAGGGAATGTCTTTCAGACTCAAGAAAGTTGAGATCCCTGCACTAACCCTTGGATATGAAAAAATATCCAAGTAAAAAGGAACCTCACAGGTGATCTTGCTTCATCCTTGCCTGGTGGGTGACAGAGGTCACATGGTGATTCAGTACCAGAATTCCTAGCTCACATCCTTGGTGAGTGTACTTAAGAGGAAAGAAGTCATGCGTTTGAGTTTACTTGGGCTGCTGTTGCCTAGGCTGGAAACCCTTTTGCTCCCACTCTGGCTTCAGCAGGTCTACTTTGCCCCTTGCTTTCCTCAGAAATGATCTCACATGCTGAGAAGCTCAGCATATGGCTCAATCTCCCAAGGACCCTTTCTTCCTGTCAGAAGCCAATGAGAATAATTAAGAAAATCACAATCACTGTTCACCAACTTTAGGAATGGGAGGTCAAACACTTAATAATGAAACTTTCATTTAAGTCAGAGTTTAGGACTTAGCTCCAAGGGAATGAAGTTTGTATATCAACTAAAAACATATTTCAGGTGGCAGGATTAAAAAAAAATTCATATACACCTGTGCACAAAGTTCTATACTTCAACAAAAATAATGAATTGACCCTGAATATTTATTAAATAATAAAAATGTAGATTTACATATTTTAATATATTTTAAAATAAAATGTGTATTATAGTAAATAATTAAAAATACGGATTTTTTTTTCTCTGCATCATCTGAGACTAGAGTAGTGAAATCTTCTATGGCAAACTTAGTTACCATATCATAATGACTGCTTTTGATAGCATAAATCTTATTTCTGTCCCCTCCTGAGGTCATTCCTCATGTGGATCATGACATCGTTTGGGATCCCCTACAAACTGACACTTTCCTGTGAAGCTTTATTTTTGTTATTTGAATTAATGAACCACTTGGGTTTTTTTTTAATTTGAGAAATATAAAATTTATTATAATATTAAATATGTCTTTTTAAACTTACTATTTGAGGATCTCTGCATCACTTAATTTCAGAAAAAAAAAATCTAGCATGTGTTTAGAGGCAAACTAACTTTCTTATTTTTTTTTTTCCTTTTTTTTGGAGAGGTTTTCACCATAGGGCGCCTGCGCTCACCAAAAAGACAGAGAGACAGAGAGGTAGAAAGCAAGAAATCACCCCCCAGGGGGGATGGCCACACCGCAATCCCTTCTCCTCCATTCTCCTCTCTGGATCTTGGGCACGCACGCACACATGCCCAGCGTGAGTTTAAGCCGCCGGGTCTGGGACTTGAACCGCGGTCAACTACATGGGAGTCCAGCGACATAGCCATTATGCTAACTGCTGGTCCCAAGGCAAACTAACTTTCAAATAGTAAAATGAAATAGACTGAAATTAGGAGAGCTAAGAACATGAAAACTTTAAGTTAAAATAATTACTTTAAAGGCACTATTAAGAAAGTAGAAAGACAATTCAGGGAATGAGAGCTGATATTTGTAAATCATAAATCTAATAAGGAACTTGTATCTAGAATATATAAAGAATTCTCATAACACAAGAGTGAAAAGACAATTTCAGGGATAATGGCATAATGGTTACATTGCTGGACTCCTACATAGTTGACTGCAGTTCGAGTTCCGGACCCGGTGGCTTAAAACTCATGCCGGGCATGTGTGCATGCATGCCCAAAATCCCAAGAGGAGAATGGAGGAGAAGAGATTGCAGTATGGCCACCCCTCCCGGGGAGGGGAATTTCTAGCTTTCTGTCTCTTTTTCTCTCTGGTGAGCACACACATCCTGTAGCAAAAAATCTCTCTTTCTCTAAAAAAAAAAAAAAAAGAAGACAGTTTTAAGATGGGCAAAAGATTTGAATGGATATATGTTTCTTCAAAGAAAATGTTTAAATGGCCATATACACATAAAAAGATGCTCGGCATCTTAGTCATCAGGGAACTGCAAATCAAAACCATAATGAGATTCAACTTCAGGGACCAGCAGTTAGCGTAATGGCTATGTCGCTGGACTCCTACGTAGTCGACTGTGGTTCGAGTCCTGGACCCAGTGGCTTAAACTCACGCCAGGCGCATGTGCATGCATGCCCAAGATCCTGAGAGGAGAATGGAGAAGGGATTGCAGCGTGGCCACGCCCCTTGGGGGGTGATTTCTCGCTTTCTATCTCTCTGTCTCTCTCTGTCTGTCTGGCAAGCGCACGCTCCCTCCTATAGCAAAAACCTCTCCAAAAAAAAAAAAAAAAAAAAGAGAGAGAGATTCAACTTCACACCCACTACAATGACTGAAATTAAGAAGACATGAACCTATGTGGTGATACAACAGGAATGTGCTGCTCAGGCAATGAGGGGTCTGTATGGAAGAGTGTGGGTTTGGTTTCCTTGGAGTGTACATCCTTAATCCCAGATGGTTGGAAGGTTTGGAGCAGGGAGTGACGAGACCAAAGCATGAGATCCTGTCAGGGTGTTTCTTTCTCTAAATAAATTTAAAAATTAAAAAGACCAACAATAGCAAGTATTGGTGAGGATGAGAAGAAATTAGAACACTTATATATTGCTAAGGCAAATGTAAAATGGTATAGCCACTTTAGAACAGTTTGGTGAACCTCAAAAAGTTAAACATAGATTTAACACTAAGAAAACATAAAGTTCCTCCAGAGAGAGGTTAATGGGACTCAGCAATTCAATTCCTGGGTGTATATCCAGAGAATTAACTATTTATGTCCACATAAAAACCTGTACACAAATATTTATAGCAGTATTATTCATAACAGGCAGAAAACAAAAATGACACAAATGTTTATGATGGGTAGATAAACAAAATATGGTATATCTATACAATAAAATCAGCCATATAAAAGGAATAAAGTACTGGCAATGCTACAACACAGATGAACCTTCAAAATGTTGTATTCAGTGAAAGGAGGTAGACACAAATGCCACGTATTCTATAGCTCAATTTATATGAAATGTCCAGAACAGGCAAATCCACAGAGACAGAAAATAGGTTAGTGGTTTCCAGGGAGTAGTGGAAAGAGGAAATGAAAATGATTGCTAATGGGTATGGGGTTTCTTTTAGAAGTGATTAAATATTCCAGAATTAGATAGTGGTATTAGTGGTACAACCTTGTGATTGTACTAAAAACCACTGAGTTGTATACTTTATAAGAGTGAGTTTTATGGTAAACTATACCTCAGCAAATCTATTATTTAAAAAATAGTTACTCTTGGGACCAGCAGTTGGTGTAATGGCTATGTTGCTGGACTCACACGTAGTCTACCGCGGTTCAAGTCCCAGACCTGGTGACTTAAACTCACCCCGGGCACATGTGTGTGCATGCCCAAGATCCCGAGAGGAGAAGGGAGGAGAAGGGATTGCGGCGTGGCCATCCCCCCGGGGGGTGATTTCTCGCTTTCTGTCTCTCTGTCTCTCCAGTGAGCACACACATCCTATAACAAAAAAACTCTCAAAAAAATAAATAAATAAACATAGTTACTCTGAGGGCCAGAGAGTGGCACAGTGGTAAAATGTGTTTCTGTACAAGGCTGACCCACGTGAGAAGGGTCCTGGGTTCACATCTATCGACCTCGCTGAGTATGCCAGGCACACATGTACCTGTGACCCAGGGCTGGTTGAAACTGGGGTGAATCTCAGCATTAAGATTCTGCTGGGGGTTCTGTCTCTCTCTGCCTTTCTCACTCATAGAAAAAAATTAATTAACTATTTTGAAAAGAAGAAAAATGAAAAGGAGAAGATAAAAAGAGGAGGAGGAAGAGAGAGAGGAAAAAAGGAAGAGAGGGAGGGAGAAAGCAGGTACAGGGAAAATGAAATAATGCCCCTCTTACTTTGTTTTTTTGTTTGTTTATTTGTTTTTTGTTTTTTGTGTTTTTATGGGGAAGTATTGATTCCTGCATATTCCAATAGGTCTTGCAGAGCTGAGGCCTGATGCTTCCTGCCCTCACCCCATAAAGGCCAGCTTCCTTCATAGCTGGATAGTCCCGAGATGCCCACTAGATTTCTTCATGGCTCTGCCATTCTCAACACTGGTTGAGAAGTGCTTCTTCAACCACCCACTTATTACTACCCCTCCATTAGGAAACACCCCTACTCTTCCAGGAGAGACTACCGAGTGGCCACCAGGCCTATGCAGCCAATTCTCCAGCCCCTTTCTGTACGCTATGCACTGGCCAGGTTTCTGATGCAGGGTTGCCGTCTCCTCTCTTTTGCTTATTCTAACTGCGCCTCCTTCAGGCAACTGTATTATATGTAACTAACTTACAATCACCTTAAAAATCCAATGTTTATCAAAGTACGATTCTTAAATTATTCCTCACAAAGGAGGTTCTGTGTAGGGTTGTTAGATCAAATGCAGATGTCTAGTGAAATGTGAATTTTCAGACAATTACCTTTTTATTAGGAGGATATTCATTTTCAGTAGGACTTGGCAACACTAAATGCAAATGTGCATTGCAAATTCCCGAGAGCAATTACAGTACATAGCATTTCCTCAGTTTACCAGACCACAGGACTAGGCTTGCCAGACTGAGCAGATAAAAGTACAAATAAAACTATGCATTTCTGTTAAATAATATTTTATGTAGGTGTGCTCTAAAGATTGCACAGACCTATGAAAGATTATTTGTTACTTATCTGAAATTAAATTTCACTGGATGTCTTGAATTCTAACTGGCAACCCTACTTTTGGGTCTTATTAATGATATAGATCCTAGGTTTCTCTCTATCTCTACTTTTTTGAAGGTCTTTTCCATAGGGCACACGTACTCACCCGAGAGAAAAAGAGAAAGACAGTGAGAGGGAAAGTAATAAATCACTCCCAGAGGAGATGGCCATGCTGCAATCCCTTCTCCTCCATTCTCCTCCTGGGACTCTGGGCTTGCACACACATGTGCCCAGTATGATCCCCAAGCTGCTGGGTCCAGGACTTGAACAGCTGCTGCCCATGTGGGAGTCCAGCGCTATAACCAGCATGCTACCTGCTGATCCTGAGTGTTTTGATAGGTCTGAGACAGAGGCTCAGGAAACTACATTTCTAAGAAAAGCCACAAATAAGTGGACCTGATTAATTTAAGAGCAATGAAATGCAAGAGGAGTGCATGTATGTGCACATACACCCACCTGCATGTGTATATGCACACATGTGTATATTGGAGACAGAAAATAGCATTTGGTTTGGGGGTGGGGTGCCCAGAAAGTCAGAGCTCTGATCTATAGCTCCAAACTACTTTAAAATTTAAAATCAGGTTCCTTTTCCAATAATTTATTCCATGCAGACTCGTCTTTCAGGAGACTGTTTGACAGTACTTAACCGCTACCCACATTGTACATGCTCATAACAAAAAGACAAGTCCCCATCTACCATTCTGTAGCTTAGAAATGCACAAGTTATACAACATCTGGAATCCACCCAAGGAAAAAAAAATGCCTGTCTACAAATCTAGCATGCTGGAGGCAGAAACCATGTGCTTGGAATCATTAAAATCACATTTCACTTTGCCACAATGCAGCTCTTTCCCCCTGCCGAGGGCCAGATAAGCTCACTGGGAGAGGTCCACTTTTGTGGTTCTGAGCGAAGGGGCCACACACCTCTCCGTTAGTACCTGTCCAGGTTTAATACCTAATTACCGTCTTCAGATTGCCTCTCAACACTCATTACCAGCACTCAGCAGTTCCAGCCGAGGTGATAGGATTTAAGATTAGGACAAAAGAGTAGTCACTTTTGTTTTCAAGTGCTGGTCTCCTTGGAACATTATCATTCAGCAAGATTTGGGAGGCAGGGTTTTCACTTTCTGCTGAAATCTCAGGTAAGAATCAGAAAAGCATTAAACATTTTAAAATAAATGGAGCTCATCCTATTTAAGCAGCAAAGGCCCAGTCTGTTTGGTCTTTATGTCTGTGAGGTTTAACTGTTCATCTCCAACATGCAGACCTGCAATTCGCCCCTGACAAGCCCACTCCAAGCTACAGTAATGCTGAATACCAGAAAAGATGGGCTCATTTGGAATATGAGAAGGGCTGTTCAGTGTTCCACACCTGTCCCAGGGCTTCTTGGATTGACTCCATTTACACTGGCTCTGTCCATGATCTAGTGAAAAGACTTTTTATCGTCAGGATGATGGTCGTTGTAGGGAAACAAGATGAAACTGTTTCTTTGGTCTACCTGTCAGGTTAGCTGCCTCTAAAGGACAGAGAGGAAGTGAAAGATTAAGGATAGGGGGAGGACAAAGGAGAAAGAAAAGAAGAGAGAAAAGAGGGAGGGCAAGAAGAAAAAAAGAAAGAAAGATTGCCGGCAAAGTAGGGTAGGGGAGTAGCAAAGAGGGAGAAGGACGGCTGTAAGATAATAGATAAGTGATCATTTAAAGTCATTATCAACTTACGATGAATTCCAGATGGAGTTTCTGGAAGCTACAATCATATTTCTTCTTAGGAATTTATTCATGTAACAAATGTTCTATGGGACAGGGCACTGTTCTAGGGGATGCAGATACAACACTGAATACAACTGTTTGCATTCTAATAAGGTGAAAAGAACAGTAGACAAGTAAACTCACAAGCAAGACAATTTCAGAGCATGGTCCTGCAGGAAGGAAATAGCAGAGTCATGTGATAATCAAGAGAGGAAGGAGATTAAAGAAACAGGGGATTGGGAAGGTACTTTGAGGAGGTGCCTTTAAGGGGAGAACAGAGTATGGAGAAAACCCCAGCTACATGGAGATCTGGGAACTAAGCAAAGCAGGAATGAAAGACCATGGGGCAAAGCCTCATGAGAATTGACTTGGTAATATAGAGGTCAATGAGACTGGAGGTAATGGCAAGAGGACAGATTTCAGAACAGACGTCTGATTGCTTGCAGCCTCAAAGGTGCTAACAAGGAGCTCAGATTACATTAGTTGGATAATATAAAAAATGCTCCATGATCAGACATACAGATGCCCTCTCCTGATATGTGTTGTACAACAAAGTTTCCAATCTAGGATCTGTGTCTGAATGGTTATTGTATAGCAGAGAAGAAGCGCTCCACCTGACCCCAATACATGTCTATCCTCTGAGTTTCAACTACAGTAAACACACTCAATTCCTCATGGAGGAGGGAAAGCTGATCTGAGGTATGTGTCACAGGAGAGGAAATTCACACCTTTTGTTGCCTGGGTGACTGCTTCCAATGGGACATCAGAGGCTGACTGCCTGCCCAGGCAAGGCCTTGGAGATGGAAAAAAGTGAGGCTATTCCTGTTGGTGTCACTGTCGTTAGACTAAATTCTAGTCCTTCTCTTAGGGGTCCCCGTAACTGATCAAATCCTTGGCACCAAAAACCCCCAAATGTTTGACTCTCCCAAGGTCAACCCTAAATGCTAAACTGAAACAAAATTACCAGGACCAGCAGGTGGTGTAGTGGCTAAGGGGCTAGACTCCAACATAGTTGACTGTGGTTCAAGTCCTGGACCCAGTGACTTGAAACTCACACTGGGCATGTATATGTGCATGCCCAAAATTTTGAGAGGTGAATGGAAGAGAAGGTATTGCAGTGTAACCACACCCCCTGGGGGAGGGATTTTTTTTTTTTTTTTTTTTTTTTTGCTTTCTGTCCCTTTGGAAAGTGCATGTGCCCTATAGAAAAAAATTTCTCTCTCTCACAAAAATCAAAATCAAAATCAAAATGAACAAAATTACCATGGCCTAGTGTTCAGAACAATCGTACCTGCTCTAAAGAGAGCTGAGGAACCAGGTGGGTATGAAAAGGGTGCCAGATGGCCCAATGCAGGGCCAAAGGATTGGAAGCCTCACACATCTTAGTTAGTCTTAAGTAGGCAAGAGCCTGCTTCCCAGAGGAGTTCACCTCTGGGGTGGAAATACGGGGTCTCTACTTCTGGATGGGACTTAGCAAACATTTAAAAATCCACATCACCCAATATTTTTAAAAAAAAAATTATTACTATTACTATTATCTAGTCTGTAATAGTTAGCTTTGGGTATCAACTTGACTGTGCTAAAGGTTGCTTAGAAACCTGATAAAGCATTACTCTGGTGTGTCTGTGGGAGTATTTCCACAAGAAATACAGTAGACTAGATCTGCCCTCAATGTGGGTAGGCAAACCCAATCAACTGGCCAGAGAGAATAAATACAAAAGTGAAATGAGTCTCTTTTGAAAGAGAACAAGATAGACTTCTTCTGCTGCCTTGGATATCACAACTTAAGGCTTGTCTACTTCCAGCTTCTAGGATTTACACCAGCAGCCGCCTGGGTTCTCAGACGTTTAACCTCAGACTGTGAGCTACATCATCTGTTTCACTGCCCCTGAGACCTCCAGTCTTGCACTGATCTATGCTACCAGGATCCCAGGATCTCTCACTTTCAGAGGGCCTGCTATGGGACTTCTCAGCTGTCATAAACACATCAGCTGATTCCCCCCAATAAATCTCTTATTCATCTATACATTCCCTACTGATTTTTCTACATAGATAACCATGACTTCAAGTACCATTCCCACCAAAGAAATACATCCTGATGGAGAAGACAATTTCATGTGGAATCAGAGGTCTAGGACTGCCTTTGAGCTTCAGCAGGTACTAGCTGACCTCAGACAAACCACCAACCTTCTCTAAGCCTTGTATTCTTTGCATAGCAATATCCACCTCACAGGACTGACAATACGGGTTAGATTTAATGAATGTGCAGTATCAAATGCCGTGCCTGATACCCTAAAGAGTATTTTCTATGGAATATAATGTCCTGCTTCAATTTGGTGACTGAATTTGGAAAGCTTTGAGACTACTTGGCTATGGTTGCATGAAGGTGTTGGGGATTAAATCAAGGGAAAGTAGAGAAAACTTCTCAGATGGGAGGACCCCAGAAGGGAATCTGACTGCCATGGGAACCTCTGGCGATTGAGCAAAAAAGAAGTTTCACTGCTTTAAAGGAGTCAGGATGCACAGATACAGAGCCACTTCTGGAAGAATTTATGAGTCCAGCAGGCCTCTGGCTGAGACAGGCAACTCATTCTAAGGGAAATTACATGTCAAATGCAATGTTATGGAATTCTTTGGGCACCCATTACAGTCATTCTGGCTCTGGGCCTTAGTTTCCTTGTCAAAACATTGACTTTTCTCTGCAGCTTCTAACCAGGCAAGAACTGGGTAATAGCAATGAGTAATGCATCTCTTAACACCTCTGTCTGAAAAGATGAGACACATCAGACCCTGGTTCTAGTGGAGTTTGGGGGCAGTAATATGACACTGAAGTCATTTGCTCCTTGTCACACCAGGGGAACTTTATGGCTTTCCAGGCTGGCAAAAGACTTTCCCCAGATGAATCAAGTCTGCAGAGTTGAGATGTCTAACATCATGCTCCAAACGAGAGGAGATATATGGTCAGATCCATCACACTGGCCACTTGTCCCTGCAGAAACAGGAGCAGGAAAGGAAGAGATTTGTTAGCAGAGCTCTGCAGAATGGCTCTGGACCAATGGGCAGCCAGCAGCTCAGTTCCACAAATTATTACTGAAGGCAGCTGAACACACAGCCTTTGAGTACGTTCTAGTTTGGGTCTCCCTCAAATCAAAGCCTGAGACAAATAGTTGGGTACAAATAGTTGATTAGGGAGGTGACCTCAGGGAACAGGAGTCTGGGGGCAAAAGGAAACCAATAGAAGGGTGCACTAGTGTGTTGGGTACCTACTCCGTGGACAATGAGGGCCTCCTTCGTGGACAATGAGGGCCAGTCCTACAGTAGCCTTCTGGAAAAATGAGTAGACAGACCCTCAGACTTGCTCCTCAGAAGAATGAGAGGTTGGAGCATCTCCACACAGTGACCACAGCTGGTTGAGGATCTTCCCTGAGTGTGTTCATTTTCCTTCATGTCCAGGCTATGCCTGTGAATGGCTGACCAAATTCACAGCTCAAAGAAAGTGTTGCATTAGAAGAGCAGAAGCTCTATGCTGCCTACCTAAAATAGGCCCTGTAACATGCTTGGCACTGCTCCTTCACAACTGTGCTCATGCCAAGGGACCCATGCATGTGGCACAGAGCACAAGAATCATCTGTGGTAGTACCTGTGCCCAGTAGCAGGCTAAGCACTATATGAGGACAGAGGACCAGAGAAAACCACTGCCTAGCTTCACCAACCTCTAGAAAAGTTTGAAACAGACGTGTGATCCCAGGGCCCCAGCTCAGCAACACAAGCTATACTTGAGTAACAGAAAGACAAGCTACTATATATATATATGTTTTTTTTTTTTTTTTTTTTTTTTTTTGAGAGGTTTTTGCTGTAGGGTGCGTGCGCTCACCAGAAAGACAGAGAGTGACACAGAGACAGAAAGTGAGAAATCACCCCCTGGGGGGATGGCCATGCCGCAATCCCTTCTCCTTCATTCTCCTCTCGGGATCTTGGGCATGCACGCACACGCACCTGGCGTGAGTTTAAGCCACCAGGTCTGGGACTCGAAATGCGGTCGACTACATGGGAGTCCAGTGACATGGCCATCACTCCAACTGCTGGTCCCAAGCTACTATTTTTTTTAATTGACTATAATCACTACAGCACTTAGAAAGAGACCAAGTTCTTCTTGGGTGTAGGAAGTCTTTTGTTTAGAAAAATGCTTCAGAGCATGTTTCAGTCCTTTTTATATGTGTGAAAATATAGGTTCCTAGGCACATTGGGAAGGAGAGAGAGCACAAAACTCTTTGTCATTGGAATTTTTGTGTTGTGTGTTTGATGGGACTTTGAAAGGGGAAAAAGAGATTGAGATTGGGAGATAAAAGATGGCTCCAGTTAACAGGCAGTGGTGGGTTGGATCTATGGAGGAAGACAGGGAGCTCTTTCCTGCAGAAGTCAGGGAGCTGTGGAGGCAGCGATGGTTAATGAACAGCCACTTCAAGTCAGTGCTCATTCTGAACAAGCTGATATTACCTGTCTGGTGTCCTTGAACCTTCAGCATGAAATGTCTCTGCCTCTTGCTAATAGCACTTTGCAGGTCAAAGAAAGAAGAACATTTGGAGTAATATAAGGTATAGAGAATAGCCATGGGAGAGAGATAATGTGGGAAACAAGAACTCAGCAGGGCCAAGTAGTCAGAGATTTGGTGTTTCCCTGAAGATACTTGGAGATGTTAGGGAGACACCAAATATCTCACAGTATGGGGAAGAGAAGTTTGAATATGCTTGTTTCAAGTTGAAGAAAACCATGACCCCATTAGCTTGAAGAACAAGGGACTCTGACTTATGATTCAAATCATTTTGACACCACATTACCATTATCAAACACCCAGTCATGCCAGGTCTTGTGCTGGACAGTGAGAGTTCAGGGATGATGAAGTGTGGTCCCTGCCCTCAGGTCCAAGGGCATCCTGAGTGTCAGCAATCAACTCAGCCGAGTAATGCCCACGGGGGCCAAGAAAGAAGCTAAATAAACTTTGACCAGAGATATCATGGAAGACTCTCAGGAGAGAAGACATACCAGCTACCTGAATAATGAGGGAAAATATTTACAGGTGAAGACAGGGATTAAAGAAATTATAAGCAGGGACCAACAGTTAGCGTAATGGCTATGTTGCTGGACTCCCATGTAGTTGACTGTGGTTCGAGTCCCGGACCTGGTGGCTTAAACTCACGCCGGGTGCATGTGTGTGCGTGCCCAAGATCCCGAGAGGAGAATAGAGGAGAAGGGATTGTGGCATGGCCGTCCCCCCTGGGGGTAATTTCCTGCTTTCTATCTCTCTGTCTCTCTCTGTCTGGAGAGAGCACACGCCCTATAGCAAAAAACCTCTCAAAAAAAAAAAAAAAAAGAAAAGAAAAGAAAGAAAGAAATTATAAGCAAAACAAAGAGAATATTGTCTGAAGCAAAAATCTCCTTACTGGATCTTCTCTAGGTCACCAATGACATGCAGATGTCACCTTCTGAAACAGTGAGGAGTCTAGGGGAAAGCTGAGGCACAAAGAGTCCTTGAGGGGGACCAGCAAATGGTGTAATGGTTACATGGCTGGACTCCCACATAGTCTACCACGGTTCGAGTCCTGGACCTGGTAGCTTAAAACTCACGCTGGGTGCATGTTCATGCATGCCCAAAATCCCAAGAGGAAAACAGAGAAGGGATTGTGGCATGGCCACCCTCCCGGGAGGTGATTTTTTGCTTTTTGTCTTCTTGTCTTTATCTGTCTCTCTGGCAAGTGCATGCGCCCTAGAGAAGAAAAAAGAAAAAAAGTCCTTGAGGTGCATTTGATGAAGGGACTTCTCACCTAAGGTGAGGAGGATTAAAGGGGTCTGATGAAGCACGTGAGGCTAATAGCTGTGATCATCACCCATTGCCTGGGCCTAAGGAACTAGGGTAGAGGACAGGGCTGTGGAAGAGATCACAAGAAGGAGCCTAGGTTTCCACAGAAAATAGTGCCTGCCATTTTCAGCCTGGCTGGGGTGGAGTGGGACAATGATGCTTTCTCCTTTCCTTCTCTTCTATCCCCCTAGTGCTACCCATTGACAAAGCCCAACTTGAAGCAGAGGTCAAGAAAGCCTGGTCAGGGACCAGCAGTTAGCGTAATGGCTATGTCGCTGGACTCCCATGTAGTCGGCCATGGTTCGCGTCCCGGACCCGGTGGCTTAAAACTCACGCCGGGCATGTGTGCATGTGTGCCCAAGATCCTGAGAGAAGAATGGAGGAGAAGGGATTGCGGTGTGACCATCTCCCCTGGGGGGTGATTTCTCTCTTTCTGTCTCTCTGTCTCTCTCTGTCTGTCTGGTGAGCACGCGCCCTATGGCAAAAACCTCTCAAAAAAAAATAAATAAATAAAAAAGAGAGAGAAAAAAAAAAAGAAAGCCTGGTCAACACAGTCCTACCAACCTAGACCATGTTGAAGTGTAGGTGTGGAAGAACCTGCAGTGAACATCTAGCACGTATGCTAATAAATCAGCTCTCCACATTGTGAGCTGGCTTCATGCACTGGAGATCCTTCCTGCTTTTACAGAGGTGGTCACAGAGTTGCATGTTCAGAACGGATTGTATCTGCTTCTCATGCTGCTGATTTTTGCCTAATTCCTGCAGGAGTTCAGCTTACTCAGAAGAACATAAAAAAGAATCTATAGACTATTCTCTTAAACAAAAACCTAGGACCATGAAGATTAAAAAAGCCTATGACATGCACAGATCCCAAGTGGCCTAACATTTTTGAAGTCAATAGCAATATTTTTAAATCAAATGGACATTATATTTGACACCAGCATAGCAACTCTGCAGCTGGGAGGCTGTGCTCAAAGACCCAATCTTGTTAGCAACCTGGAAGACTTTATGGCACCCAGAACAAACACAAAACTTACGTTGGGTCAGGTTCTTCCTGAAATTTACTCCAAGCTGGCTTTTTTAGTGGGCAGGTGATGTATTGAGGCAGGAGAAGCCAATGTAGAAAGAAGATGGGGGAGGAGAAAAGCCAAGAAAGAGTGCAATTTCAGGCGGAGTCTCAGCCTCAGCCTCAGCCTGATCCCACGGGGAGCTTTGGAACATGTTACACCTTCCAGTTTTTCCTGCCCTGAGGCAAAGGAGTTGGGAATTCTGCTCCCACATTGACTAAAGGCCTAAGAAGGAGGAAATGTAAACCACTGGGCACCCAAGGCTCCTTTGCATTTGCAATTGAAGTGCTTCCAGAAGTCCCAGAGAAATCCTCCAAAGGCTGTGGGTGCTGCCATTGGAAGCAAGGCAGCCAGTCACTGGAGGACGGATACACAGAACTTGTAAGAGTCATCTAAGAGAACCTGGGTGGGTTCATAGTATGCCTGCAATGAGGCCCATTATTCTGGGTGACCCTAAAGTCGGGTTTGTTCTGTTTTGTTTACCTGGGCAATTGTGAGGAATGTGCCAAGAGGGCCCTGTTCCAGATCTCTGTGTTTCTTACTAGGTATGGGACTTGGGCAAAGACTTAATAACTCTGGGCCACAATCTCTTGCCTTATCTACTTCATGGGATAATTGCAGATGCTAAATGTAAATGTACCTTGAAGAATGGACATCAACGCATGGATATGATTTTTCAGACTTTACCATCATAAGGTAATGCCAATGCCAGGATTCTCTGACTTCTCTGATACAAGAGACTCCACTACAGTGTGGAGCTTATCCTGGATAGTCATCTTACTCTACTCCACCACCATCATCATTGCTCAGAAGAGGTTACCAGAAGTATTTTGTTATGACACAATCTTACTGAAGAACTCACTCTAAAATGCACATAAGAATCACTCAAGTATTTGCTGAATTGAAAGAATAACTTGGCAGGGCATTCCTGAACTATAAAGTCACTTCTTAAATTTCTAAAGATTGATGATATTCACAAAGGCCAAAATGTGTGAGAATTCTACCAAAACCAGACTGAAGTTTGCTTCTGTGCTTTGCATTACAAAAGGATTTCCTAAGAAAATTTATTGCTTAGCAAAGACAGCAGGATGACAACCAACCCATTGGCTCCCACTCCTGCAGTGCCCTGGTACAGACTGATCTTCTACCCAGTCTGCATCAGGACTACACCACAAGAGGACTGTGGTCATTGACATTTGAGGAGCTCTGTTGAGTGACTATTGTGTTTGAGTGACTACTCCAAAAACTGCTGGAATATAAAGGCAACTCTGACCAAAGCTGAGCACTCAAAAGTATGAATAATAAAGATTTGCTGATTCAGCAGAGGGAACCAGAGATATTTTGGTGCTGGCTGCCAACAGTCAACTAATGACTGAGATCAGCAGGGCAGATGGCTACCATTCTACTGATGGCACCAAGTAAATCCCAGGATCTGGTGCAACCTGGAGTGAGGCAACCCCTCTGCACGTTGGCAATGAAACAAAAAGGGTATATGTGCATTTCTTTTCAGCTCTTCAGATTTGAAACCTGGCTGTATTAAATGGCAGATTTACTGTAGCCAGTCCTTGGATATTGCCTACTACTTAAAATGAATTGTTACCAAAATGTTCAGAGAAAACCATAGATTAAGTGTATTGACTATGTTTCTTCTTTAAGTAATAGTTAAGGGCAATAACAATGACGAAGCAGCCAAGTAGATATTTTTCCACCCATTATTAATAACAGCCCATCCACCAACTGATGGATGACCATCCCTATGATAGAGAACTGGCAGCACTTGCTTTGTGGCAGGGATCTGTTACTGGGAGGGCTTGCTAGATATTTGATTTGAGAGGTGCCCAGCTACTGATGGATGAGTAGGGCCTAGAAGAAACATAGCAATGTGAACACTAGGTCCATTAAAAAAATTTTTAAAAAAGAGTGCAAGTGCAATTATATTACGCACCCCCTTTCTCTTTTTTTAAAATTTATTTATTTATTCATTTATTTATTTTCATTTCATTTTCTTCCATACATTCAATCATATTATTATTTGTCTTACATTCTCCTCTAACTCCTGGTAGAACCAGAGAAGGGCAAGTGAAGAAGAACCATGGAGGTCATTTCATCTGTGGGCTAGACCCCACCTAGTCAACAGTCTCATAGATGAAGGCAGAGAAACATGGACACAAGAAGGAGAAGGGCTTTGTGTCCCTATCAGTTTTGGGGAAGAGGTTCTGTTCAACATAGTCCTTCAAGATCCAAGCTGGTGAAGGCTCCATAATCTTATAGCTGCTTCATCTCAAATAAACCCCCTTCCCAGGAGAAGGGAGAGGTACAATGGTAGTCTAGGGGGTTTTATTGGCTCAGCTCATACATGACAAATACGTCTCTTTCCTCATATTTCACTGGCCAGAATTAATCATTATGGGCTCATCTAAGCATAAGGGAGCTGGGAAGTATGTGCCCAGAAAAGAGTAATCTATACACTTGGTCCCACTTCCTTACCTCACATTTAATCTTCAGCTCTTTCAGCCTGGGCTGTTCCCCACCACAGTCACCTTATTCCCAAAGCCAATGGTAATCCTCATTGTACCCTATCTCTGAACACCATTAGTCCCAGGCAGCTCCTGCCCCCTTCTTATCTAGCCTGCTCTCAGCTTTATTTCCTCTCACTCTGCTCTGTGGTTTCTCCTCACTTAGTCCACCTCTAAATATTGGTAATTTCTCAGGAAATATCTTCATTCTACTGTTTTCTCCCTGTCTACTCTCTCCCTAAATGAGTATAGCAGTTCCATAGCTTTAAATGCCACCTGTATGCTAATACATGTTAGACAAAGACCTCAGCACACATATCTTTTCTTATGAGACTCCTCCACACTTTCCTATTCAGCTGCTTACTTGAGAGCACACGCTGCAAGGGGACTTCAAGAAGATGGAAAAATATATACTCTGTGCTTATTTTTGTGCACAAAATTTTGAAATTCATGGATAGTTTTTTTCATAATACACATATTTTCATGAACTTTTAAAAATACCCCTCTTATCAGTGCATAAGGGAGGTGTGGCTCCCTCATCTGACTCAGTGGTACCTCCTTACTCAAATTAGAAACCAAAGAGTGACACACTCTTGACAGCTCCCTTTTGCTCAGCCCAAATACAAAAGCACTCGTATATCCTGACAGTACATTCTCCTCCACATACATCAAAATGAATTTCAAGTGAACAAACCTGTCCTGTGTCCACTGCCATCACCAAGCCTGGGCAGTACTGAGGGCTGTCTGGTGACCCTACTCCCAGTTTTCTCCTTATCGAGTCATTTCCCCAGGTGCACCTATGGTTCTCTTTAAAACCATGCCATGCCATTCCCTGTTAAATCCTTGTACTCGTTTCTTACTTCTCGAGAGTCAAGCCCAAGCTACGTGACCTGGGCCCTGCTGCTCCTCACCAGGCCTCACTTCATGCTGCTCCCCCCTTGTCCTACATCTCCATCCATGTACCTCATCTGAAATGCCACCTCCTTGGTGAGCTGGACGCACAAAGGCATTAAGGAGTATTGTGGGTATCTCACCTAACGCTCTGAAAAGCATACCTGTCCCAGCTGCACTCAGCATCCAACCCAGAAAGACTCTTGTCACATGACGATCTCACAGCCACCTCCTCTACCCAAGAGTAAAGCAGTTGGCCAGCAGCCCTGAAGTGTCCTCTCTGATGCAAAAAGAGGGTCTTGATTGCCCTCCTGTGACCCATCTGCCAAGTCACATAGCATCCCTTTGCTCTGATTCCCCCCGGGACTTGCCTGCCCTGTTGTTTGGGTACAAACACTTGCTCCTTGTTCTAAAAATTATTTCTATCTGGAAATCAAGGTCAAAACCAAATTTCACCTTCTGTTCATCATTCTCTTCACGGTGATGAAGAAACATTGTGTTGGGGCGAACACCCTATTTGTCAGTGAGGTAACCTTTTACATTTAGGCCATTACATGTTTACGTGGAAAATTCCCATTGCAGTTCCCTGGAATGTTCTTGATTCCTCCTTGCACCCGCAGACATAGGCAGCTACTGCCATGTTCTCAAGAAGGCTGCCCACTTGCTGCTATCCCTGCCTGCACTCTCAGTGCCATTGCTGGTATCAGAAAGATGGCTTCCCCAGAAATGCTCCATGGAGTGGATCAGTGGGAGCTGGAAACCCACCAGAAAATCTGGTCCACGGATGTCCCAAGACTCAGCTCCCCTGGGACAACCCATCTCCAGAACCAACAGGAGTGCCATCTGCAGGGCGAGTTATTCCAGAGCTGAGTGTTGACCATCCTTCTGTTTTTCTTCTATACACAGAGAAGCAACGTGCCAGGCAGATGGCCATCCCGAGCCTGGAGTGCAGGGCCCTGGGATCAGGGCATCTGGGGGTTCCAGCCCTTCAGGGTCTCCATGCCTGACAGTATTCCAGTTCCTACCTTCCCACCTTTGGAAATAGCACTTGATTTCCCTCTGGGAACCTCCCCTCTGTAACTTCATACCCTATGATTTGGATACCTTGCCCATCACTCCCACTCCCACTCCCTTCCCAGGGGCAGACATATGTCCCAAGATAGGCCATCAAGGCGATTCACTCCTTGGCCATGAATAGAAAATAGGAGCATGGGCCCAGGCAGGCAAACCAGAGGTTGCTCCTGAGAAAGATATTTCTTCTTAAATGTAATTGCTGACCTACAACAATTCAGGCTGGAGCTGCCAGAATTGTTCTCTACATGGAGAGAACCCACCTGCATTGGAAGCCAATGGAAAAGAAATAGAAGGAACCAAATTCTGACACTATCATTTGAGTCCCCAGAGTCAGACATGCCTGGTAATATTTTAGTGACACGTGCCAACACAGTCCTTTCTTTTGCTGAGGTTTCAGACTCCTGCAGCCTTGAGAGTCCTTCCTCCAGTGCAGGGCAAACCCAGCTTCATGCTGAGGCAGACTGGGCACCGTGAGCTGGGCAGACCAGAACCCAGGAAGAGTCATTGGGCCTGACACTAAGAAAGGTGCTGAGAGAGTGAGGGCTAGGAAAAGCCAGCAGGAGCAATGGGCAGGGGCCACAGGGAAATGTTCAAGGCTTCAACTGCCTGGCCAGGGCTGAGGTGTTTCTGGCGGCTCAGACCATGCTTTACTATTAGGAGACAGAATAGTATAGCAGTTAGAGAGTAATAGTCCCCAACTCTCCTTGACTATGTTCTGTATGTCTGGTACTATGGTAAAATACATTGTAATCCCATTCTTCATTGCAAACCTAGAAAGTGGCAAATTTCTTGTTATGTCTGGTGTGTAGATGGAAACTGAAGGTTGGGAGTCATACCCAGATTCAAACTCCTAATGTTGGAAGAGCTTATTTCAACCCTGGGTCAATGCCTACTCATTGTTTATTTGGTGGCCAAACATAATCTCAGAGTCACCTACGCAGTAGGGTGAGGGTGAGAGCCCAGACTCAGAAATGAGACCCCTAGGTCCACATCTCAGTTCTGGCACTCACTAGTGAGTTCTCTAATCTCTCTGTGCCTCGGATGTTTTCATTTTCCATCTATAAACCAGAGATAGTAACTAACACTATATTTCATCAAATACAAGAAACCATCATTTTTAAGATGCAGTATTGTTTTACCTATCACTAAAAAGCAAAACAAAAATATGCACAACATGAGGTATCTAATAGAAGTTCCTCACGTAAATCCAGAACACCAAAAGCCAATCCCTCTGTATATGAGTGAGAAACCCACCACATGGAGACAGTGACGGGAAACTTGCAAGTCTCAATCTTGATACCAGACAAAAGGAGCCAAAAATTCTCCCCTAAGAGTTGAACCTCAAACTGGTACTCAGGCAGGTTAGAAGTCTGAATTAATACTAGCCAGTGTAGTGCAGAAGACCTGAGCAGACAGTTTTATTTAAAAAGACTTCAGGTTTGTAGTGGTCCCATGTGGTAGAAGGAAAAAAAATACAAATTTTTTCTCTTGGAATTGGAATTCGGTCTAGCCAACAGCAAGTCTAGGATGCCGGGGACTATAAGACTCAACCCAATAATTTCAGAAATATTCAAGGATACAAAAAATGTGCTAAATAATCATTGACTTATAGTAGTATCTAGATATCTTAATAAAGGTAATGCTATGCTATCGTAACAAACTACTACCAAGACAATTTACACAACAGACTGTCTCTTATTCAGAGAAAGCCCAAGAGTTCTTGGAATGATGGGTGACTCAGAGCAGGGCTCTGTCCATTCTCTGTCCATTCTGTCCCATCACCTCCAGCACATGGCTTCTATGGCCTCTGAAGAGGGGAAAAGATGTAGGATTATGTCCAGGAGATTTTCATAGGCCAGCCCTGGATGTGATACTTGTCGCTTTCACCCACAATCCATTGGGCAGAGAGTTTGGTTACACTGTCATGCTGAACTGCAAGGGATACTGGGTAATGTGAACTAGCCCTATACCTGGGAGAATGCAGCAAGTTTAATGGACAGGCTGCTCTTTCCCCCACCACAGACACACACAAGACCACGGAGTATTCTTAGAAAATAGTCGTTAGCAGCAATCGATTAGAATGGTGCCTGACACTGCATAGGGCCTCAATTAATGACCGCTCTAGTTATGATTAGAAATAATATCTTTGATTTGTCAAAGCCATGCATTTTTAAAATGGTACTCACTTAAGAAGCTTTTCAGGATATTCCCTAGTGATTTACTATAGTGGATTTCAAATAAGAATTTGAATTAAAGAAAAAAATAAACCTGTTTGCAAGAGTGTACGTTTGATTGGAGTCTAATATTTGTATTCGCAAACATTGCATTCTTTAAAGTCAGTCTTCTTTCAACCCTGTTTCTACAGAAAAGTGCAACACTTAAAAATGTGAGTTCTAGAACTAGAGTTATCCTGGCTTTGAATCTTGGGGCCTTGGCCTCTCACTGAGCTTTGGTTTCTGTAGTCACGGAGTAGTAATACAACAACGATCTCTAAGGTCGTTGTGAGAATTAACACAGATAACAAAAGTAAAGTGCACAGCACAGAGCAGGGCACATACAGGGTCTCAGGAAGTGAAGCTACTATTCTTGTTGTGATTGTCACTAATGCCCTGACACCATTTAAGTGCATGTCAGCAGTGTGGATTGGAGTCATGAAAGGTCCTATGCATTCCCAAGTAGTCTTAAAGATTCAAAAACTCAGGCCAGCAGGTGGCACAGAGGTTAAGGCAGCTGGATCCCACATGGCCAACATTGAGGTTCAACTCCAGACCTGGTGGTTTGAAAAATCACACTGAGTGCATGTGCACACATGTCCAAAGTCCCGACTGTGGCATGGCCATCCCCTCTGGGAGGGGGGAAATGATTTATCACTTTCTCTGTCTCTCTAATGCACTCTCTCTTTCTCGCCTTATAGCAAAAACTGAAAAAGGAAAGGAAAGGAAAGGAAAAGAGAGAAGAGAGAAGAGAGAAGAGAGAAAAGAGAAAAGAGAAGAGAAGGAAAAAAGAAAAGAAAAAAATTCAGAAACTGCATTATACCCAGCATGGCTGCTAGGTACACATGAAGCTCTCATTTGGACAGCCTTGCCAACCCATGCTCTGAACACTGAAATTTCCATTTTGAACAACTCTATTAATAGTTCAATCCTAAGGAGTAACTCAAAGAATTATAGAAGCCCTGGGAATCAGCAGTCAGTGTAAGGGCTATGTCGCTGGACTCCCACGTAGTCGACCGCGGTTCGCGTCCCGGACCCGGTGGCTTAAAACTCATGCCGGGCGCGTGTGCGTGCGTGCCCAAGATCCCAAGAGGAGAATGGAGGAGAAGGGATTGCGGCGTGACCATCCCCCCTGGGGGGTGATTTCTCGCTTTCTGTCTCTATGTCTCTCTCTGTCTGTCTGGCGAGCGCACGTGCCCTATAGCGAAAACCTCTCCAAAAAAAAAAAAAAAAAAAGAATTATAGAAGCCCTTACGCAAAACCTCACACCACTCCCAGTTCCCCTGGCCGGCTGAGCGGAGGTGTCGGTCACATCCGTCCGGTTTCTTTTCCTTGATGTCTAGCTGAGGTTCACAGAGATGAGCAAATGCCTCAGATTTATAACCAAATGTAAAATGCAGCTCTGTCCTCTCTGTGATACAAAACCCACAGTTTAATAGTTGGGCAACCACACCTTTTCAATAGTGTCAAGAATGACTTTGGAATTATGAAAATTCAATGTTTAGTTTATGGCTCCTTAAAACACTTTACCCGTAGCTTCTGGGACAGGAGCCAGAAGCCGTGCCCTACAGAACCCAGAGGGAGGAAGAGCTGATGACTGGAGACTGACTCAGAATCTGGTCATTGGTGTGCACAGTCAGGGGGCACACCAGTCTTCTGATATCCAGCCTTCCCTCATCCATTCCTTAGCTCAGAACCTTTTAGAGGGACAAGACAATGCTGCACTCAGACAGCAGCACGCCTGCTCTGCTCTTTCATTCTAGATTCATGCACATCAGCTCGCTTCCCCTGCACTGGACAACTACTGGCTTTGCCTCCTGACATCCATTCACTCCAAAGTTTGTCCAGAGAGCTGCCTTCCCCCACCCTCAGTGCTTCATTTAGCAGGGCTGATGCTACCCTTAGTTCCAGACCTAGGCTCTAGTTATCATCATTCCCCCTGCATCATCACGTTGGTTTAGGGATGGGCCCAGAATCCAGTCAGAGCCAATCAATGTTCTTCTGGGACCTAGGAACCTTCCTCTTCTCTAGCAGCCAGGAGAGAGAAGGATTTGTTTGTCCTGTTGGACTTAAACAGACAGAAGGGAGCTGCACATGGGCAGCCATCTGCCCTCTGCACAGGATGGCAACTGACAATGGCTCTCATACAGAGGAAATAGAATCCAGAGGCGGAGGGAGAGAGGGAGAGAAGGATGAGATACCAAGAGAGACAGAGACATTGGGAGGAGGATGTGGTTCAGATAAAATTAATATACCCCCATATCCAGATGTACCTGGGAATAGATAGACTTTTCAGTTTAGCAACCTGATAAATTCCCTTAGAGGTACCAGTTGAGTTTCCTATACTATAGACATGAAGAAATCCTGCTTGGTCCCACCACAGACTGTATAAAGATATACAACAAATACACTGATTTGTATTTTAATTTACATAAATGCTATCACAGCTTATTTTCCAACTGCTTTGTTCATTGGTATTAGTTTTTAAAGATAGTTTCAAACTGTCATAACTGCTACATACTAGTCTAATGCTTGAATACACCATAATCTATGAGTCTCTTCTCCTAGTAAATGCCATTAAGTGGCTTCTTATTTTTCGCGATCACAAGCAATACTGCAAGGAATGTCCTTGTGTATGTCTCTGAGATGCTCTGAGGCACATCACCTAAAGCAAAAGTCTGGGTTGCAGAAGCTGCAGGGGCTTCAATGTTATCAGATATTGCCAAAGTGCTGAAGAAGGTTTCCATGCTCATTCGCCCTCTCACCAACTGAGTGAAGTTTCCCCAACTCACCACCACTCTACAGTTGGGTTGAACTGTCCAGTTTTCTGGGTTTTGCCAATTAGATGGATGTGAACAATATAGTACTTTTGATTTACTTTCTATTCCTTGGTTAAATAATGTGGCTAAACATATTTCATTTGCTTGTGTCTATTGGTGTTTTTTTCTTTTCCGAACCTCTAAAAAAGTTTAACTTTCCTCCTTTTAACCTTTCCCCCACTGTTGGGCTATTTGTCCTTTGCCAAAAAAACTCATGTGTAGGACTTCTTGACTTTATTTAGGCATGATTTCATCAGCTTCATAGCAATCATTTTCTACTCTGGTTCTTATTTATTAACTTGTTTTAGGGTAGCTCTTGTCATGTAGATAATATAGCTTATATATGGGCATATGCGTGTGTGTGTGTATGTGTGTGTGTGTGTGTGTGTGTGTAGGAGTAGTTGTCATATAAAAATCTTTTCCTTTATGAGGTGCCCTATTTGTGTTTTGTCCAAAAAGTCTCTTTATACCCTGAGATAATAAAGACCTGATCTTCTATTCCCTTCTCAGGGTTATAAAGTTCTGAGTGTTCTTCAGCTTAGCTCATTTCGCCACTTTCTATAAGCCTTTGCCCAAATATCACTTTTCTCGCTATTGCTTTATGTGACCATTCAATTTGGAAATCAAAACCTTCCTGCAACTTCTTCACTCTTACCATGTCTGATCCCCTACTTTTCCTTTATTGTACAACATACAATAAGGGGGAGACATTTTAATGAAATCTGTACAGTTCTATTTTTTTTTTTTTGAAAACAGAGATTTTAGCAAAGTTGAGAACACGTTTTAGTTATTAATCACGGATGGCAAGCACATGGCTGTTTATTCCATTATTTCATATTTGGATCTTTAATCCATCTGGGATTTGTCTGTTATGGAATGAGGTAAGAATCTAATTTTAGTATTCCTCCTCTAGGAAACTGAAATCCCAACACTATTCATCTGGAAAGCTCCTCCTGTCCTTTAAAATAGCATCTCCATCATACATCAAATTCTCATAAATTCTTGGGCCTATTTCTAGATCAAGGGTTGGCAAACTTTTCCTATAAAGAATCAGTTAGAAGGGATCAGCAGATGGTATAATGGTTATGTTGCTGGACTCCCACGGAATTACTGTAGTTCAAGTCCCAGACCTGGTGACTTAAAACTCACACCAAGTGTGTGTGCATGTGTACCCAAGATCCCAAAAAGAGAATGGAGAAAGGAGGGATTGTGGTATGGCCATCCCCCCCAGGGGGTCATTTCTCACTTTCTATCTATCTCTGTTTCTTTAGCAAGAATCTCTCTTTAAAAAAAAAAAGAACCAATTAGGCAGCATTTTAGACTTTGCCAGCCACCTGGCCTCAGTCACAAAGTCTCAGCTCTAGCCTTCTAGAGTGAAAGCAGTTTGTAAGTGAATGAGCATGGCTTTCTCCTCTGTTCTATTAATATATTTATCTTTGAGACAAAACCAAACCTTTTTTCTTTTCTTATTTTTTTTTACAATCACTGTACATCTTTACAGTGATTTTCCCATCATGAATACATTGTATATTAGTCAAGTCAAAGATATTACCATATGTATTATTAGCACCAGATAATTTTTCATTTTTGTGTTCATTAAGTCATTTAATACCAAACTTTAAATACTTAATATAATTTAATAATACGTCTTGATCTCTGATAGAAAAAGTGCCATCTTCTTCATCTTGTTTTTAAAATTATCATGATTATTTTGGGACCCTAATTTAAAAGTAAATTTGAGAAGTGATCTTGATAAATTCCATATCATTTTTTTTTTTCTTTTGAGAAGTTTTTGCTATAGGGCACGTGTACTCACTGGAAAGACAGAGAAAGACAGAGAGACAGAAAGTGAAAAATCACCCCCAGGGAGAAGGGTCATACCAAAATCCATTCTCCTCTCATGACTTTGGGCATGCACACACACACACCCGGTGTGAGTTTAAGCCGCCGGATCCAGGACTCAAACCACAGTCAACTACACGGGAGTCCAGAGATGTAACCGTTATGCCATCTGCTGGTTTCCATATCATTTTTTATTGATTTTCGATTGAACTTTATCTGAATTACTAGATTAAGTGGGGGGGTGTCATCTTTTCAATGCACATTTATATATTCAACAAATATTGTTCAGTGCATACAAGGGACACACAATTCCCTCTTCCTGGGTATCTAATACATATGGTGACACCACCTTGCCCCATCACCTAGGCCAGGAAGATAAAAGCTCTATCTTACACCATTCCCTATCCTTTCTCCTAACTAGTCAAGTACAGGATCACCTTTTGTCTTCTTCCTGGTATCGTCTCTGTCTCTCTCTTAAATAACTACTAACATTTCTGGCTTTGATGGGTCTCGTGGCCTTGGTGGATCTCCCTCCCTCCAATCTTTCCCTGTCTATTTCATCTCTACAGTGCACCAAAGAGCTCCCTATTGTCACGCACATGCTCTTTGCCTAGGCTAAATTTTCTCAGCATAGCTTTCTGGATCGTTTTCATGTGGTTCTTAATTTACTCTCCTCCATCACCACCTCTATTCCTGCAAAGGCACCTAATGCTTCAGTCACACAAACACCAGCAGCTCCTCGAATGCCCCACCTCTTCTCACTCTTCAGTGACATTGTCTACCTGGAAAGCATCCCCGCTACTCCCGGCTACATTTTACCTAGCCAGTCTCTGTTCAGGATCCAGCAAAGGCATCATCTCCTTATGGCCCCTCCATTGGTTTGACTCTTATCTCTGTGCTCACACAGCTCCTGTGGGGATGACTTTGGTCACTACTGGGCTCCAAGTCCTTGGGCATGCCTCAGGACTGAACATGTGGTAGGACATTAATCAGGATTGGTTACAGAAATGAATGAAAGAACAGTGGTCAGAAACAGATGGGCACAGAAAAGCAGGTGTCCTCTTCTCATGCGTACATGCTCCAGCCCGTTATTACAGGGATGAGGGACCAGCATTGCAATCATCACCTCCTTTTTTAGCCCCCCAGCCCTGTCTCTGTGCATCTGTTGAGCTCTCTTCTCTCCTGCCCATGCATGAGCAAACCAGAGCTGACAGAGGGCTAGAGGTGATATCTGCCTGTGGAAGAAGAAGGCATGCATAAAAATGCAAATGTAGGGCTCCTTCCCTCCCCTCCCTCTGCTCATATATCCCTCTCAGACAGATAAAAAGGAAAGTGTGCCGCTGAGGACAGAGCCCCTCTGGGTAAGAAAGCAATAGCAAAGTGACAAATGTCATGTGGGTTTAAGCAAAGTCCCTCACGGTTACAAACCCACAGGGAACTAGGCTGACAAATGCACGGCCCGCTCCCTGCACCCTATTCCTTTGAAATAACTTTGGCCCTGAAAAGGGAGAAAGAAGGAAATAACTCAAAGATTTTAAAAGCAAAGTTTCTGTCTGCAAACCAAATGGGCTGAATTTTTATAGGCTCGTTTGGAAGAGCATGAAAAATCCAGTTGTCGGGGGAGCCTCTCTCTCCCAGAGCGCCTCCGGGAGAGGCATGAAGGGACTACCTGAAATCTAAGCTTCTCTGCTCCTCCCTCTCCCATCCAGAATAGAGCCTGTTCCCCTCCCTTGTCCTGCCAGCTGTTGAGCCCAGGAAGGAAGGCTCCTGTTTCAGGGCCAAGGCCTCCATGAGTCACTGTGTGCCCAGGCCTGTGGAGGGCACTGTGGAGGAAACTAGGGGGACAGAGAGCACCCCATGTTCCTGAGGACATGCTAATCCCTTAAATGTACTAGTCATCACAGTTCCCCTATGCTGCTCTAAAGCGTTTGCATGTATTTTCTCTTTCAATCCTCACAGTAACTCTGAGAGGGAGGTATTATTATTATTATTATTATTATTATTATTATTATTATTATCTCCTGCTTTATAGATGTAGGAATTGATGCAAAAAGAGGTTAAACACAACTTGGAAGTGGAGGATTCGAAAGCAGGCAGTCTGGCTCCAAAACCCACTGCAGCAGATGCTATCAGGGTTACAGTTACTGGACCAGTGCATCATCTCCCCCATGTTAATAGCTCATGGCTACCCCCTTTTTAGAGAATCCCTTGCCTAGAGATATGTGAGAGACCATGGGCCACCCTCGAGGGTGCTTCCAGTCATCTACTGACTGCTAGGGAATATAAGAGCTCAGCCCCTTATCTGAAGGTTCAGGGAACTCTGGGGTCATTCCTGCACATGAGCTCCTGATGAGAGTAGGCCAAGTGGAGACTTCAGCTGGTTGGCTCTTAGTTAGACTCTCACATGCCCTATCCTGCCTCTCCCTCCTGTGGGGGCTCTTCTGAGATACTCTTTCCATTAAACACCTGCATGGGAATCCCTACCTCAGACCCTGTTTCTAGAGAATCCAGCCACACACCTACATAATTAAATTAAGCCATACAATCTTATGTAAAGTGCCTGGCATACAGCAATACTACTTATTAACTTATTTATTTTTATTTGCCAGAGGGTGCATGAACTCATGAGAGCGAGAGAGAGAAAAGCACTCCCTGCTCCAAAGGGGCGTGGTCACATCACAATCCCTTCTCCATTTCTCCATCTGCAGGGATCTGGCACATGCAAGCACAAGTGACCAACTTATTTTTCAAGCTGCTGGGGCAGAAATTTGAATTATGGCTGGCTATGTGGGATCCAGCTCCCTTACCACTAGGCTATGGGGCTGGACTGCTCTACAACACTTTATGTGAATGGTGAGAGCTGCCTTTGTTCCCCTTACTCTTCCTCTGGTCTGCTGTCCTAGGATGCATGGATACACAAGCAGAAAACCTACCTGTGGCATCTCCTTTAGCCTCATTAGTAACTTCCACAAGATTTGGAATGAGGGGTAAGAAGAAAAAATAGAAATCAATGAGATTGCTATTTTCCCTACAAGTTCTTCAAAATTAATAGATACATTTGTGCCTTTGTGTTTCTAGGGCCATGGTCTATAGTGATTTTCTTCTTCCCTGACCCAAGTTAGTGACCTCTTCCCCAGGGAAGACCTTTCCTTTATTATCAGCCCAGACTGCAATTGTAGTTTCCAGTAGGCAGGTGTTCACCCACCTTGAACAGTGAGGCATCAGGCTGATTGGGAGCTTAAAACAGAATGTCAGAGGCCTACTGCTCTGTCCTTTTTGATCAAGTCTGTGCAGCAGAAATGCGAGGGTATCCGGCATCAGCATCTATATACTCAAGCCCACTCAGCCCCATTGCCCTGCAGTGTAACCTAATGAATCTCATTTTCTGGAAAAGACAATGAAACTCCCCGCATGGCACCTGCCGATCTAATAATGAATGTTCTCCCCTGACTGCTGGGAGTGATGCATCCAAGAACTTGGCTCAAGAATGTGGCCAGCATTTGCATGTGAACTATCACCAGTGGGGGATATTGTAAGTCGATTGCCCCAGGAATGTTGTAAGAGGGAGGGAACAAGCTGTTTCCAAGGGAAATCTTGAAATAGTTCCTGGCAGAGGGATGGAAAGGTCTCATCTCCCAGAGCCAAGGTTCCTTCCCACAGCAAGTGCCACAGCTACATTGGCTTAGAGTGAACTAACCCCATAATCTCTGGGGAAGAGAGCTGATCTCCTTTCTCCTCCTAGCAAGGAACATAGCCAGGTGGTGTAAGGCTGCAGGAGCCTCCCACCACCACCTTCAGAGGCCTGAAATTCCAACCTTTATTGAGTCATCTGTTTGCAAGAGAACGTTTGGAGAGGTAACACTTCTGACTGACAATGTTCTGTGAGTCAGAGACCTGGTGGGAGGACTAGTTCAAATCTTATCTGTAAGTGGACTTGAGTGATCTCTCTTGTCAGTTTTTCCTGGGTGTGGCACCTACATAGAGAAATAAAAGTCCAGGACACTTTCTGTTGCTTCTGAAACTAACCCAACACAATAGGCTAATACAAAAGAAAAAGAGAGTAGAGTGGGGGTTGGGGAGACTATCAGCAAACAGATCTACAAAGTCAGTAGTAGATTCAGGCATCATAGGGTTCCTGGGGCTCAAACAATGTCAGAGGAGCTGAAACTGACTCCATCTCTTGGCACTATTGTGTCCATGTTGGATTTCTTTCTCTCTAGTGGAAGAAGTGGGCAGGCTCAGGTCTTATCCACAGAAAGGGATATTTCTCTTCCAGACACTTCTGCCCAAGCCTCACATCAACCCTATCTGCACTGGATAACCACTTTCAAATCTCTCCCTGCTTCCCGGGGAATTTGACAACCAATGGCTAGACTGAGGCCACAGAGGTCAGCCCCTTCCAGCCATTTGAATGAAGACTGAGAGATGTGACTCCTAAAGAGAAGACTCCAAGGGGAAGAAGAGAGGGGTGCTGAGCAGAGGGCAATGAAATGCTTAGTGATGAGCTTACTATGGAGGCTGCTTCAGAGAAGACATGAAAACACAGAGTCTGAGGGCATCCCACATCCACTCTACCAACTTCCATCTGGCCATAGGACAGTCTTGTTCCAAAGTCATCTCAGTTCCATCTGAAATTACCCATTGCCTCAACTGTCATGCCACAAGCTTCCTGGGTAGCAGAAGTGACTGGTTGACCATCTTTATCTCAGTTGATATGTGTAGAATGAAACCTTACTCTCAAATCAACTGAATTATTTCAATTCAGCAACCATGTGTACTGTGCCACTACATTCCAGGCAACTGGTAGGCTCTGGAACCACGGAGACATAGAAAAGTTTTTAACTCAGAGGACCCAGCACCAAAAGTCAGAGATGAAGAACAGGAATACTCATGAGCTCGTCTGTCAGTGAGACAGACACAGACAGGAAGGGGAGAGGTGAGATGCAACTCTGGCTGGAAAGGGGAAGTGTTTTGTGAAGGGTCTGGATGCCCAGGTAGGGAGCCTGGACTTGACCCTATAGGTATAGGGAGCCCTTGAAGATTGTGGAATGAGAGACAGGCTTGCTCACAAATCTGCTTTAAAATTTGACAGTGACAATGGAGGGGTGTGTGTGTCTGTGTGTGTGTGTTGTGAAATAGGGATGAGGGCACAAGGAGAAAGAATTAGGATGCAAAAAAAGAACTGTTTAAAAATTATTTCAGCATCTAGGAGAAACAGGTCTGTGCATTTGGGAAGCAAGAGAAAGTAAGGGAGAATAAGTATCCTTTAATAAGGCCTCAGCAATCCAGAAATGTTTTTATATCTACCCTTATCCCCAGTGATGCAAAAACACTGGGAGGTTAGCAGAATGAATAGGAGAAATTCCATTTTACAGGCAAAAAGTGAGACCAATATAGCAAGAGTCACATACCTTAGCAAGGGACAGAACTGGGACAAAACTGGGGCCACCAGCCTCCCACCAATCCCTTAGTCACTCTGCAGGTGGCACCTGAACCCCAATAGTTCACTGTTGCTCTCACATTAGGCAAGTATGGGGAGTCTACCTCAACACTCCTGAAGAACTACTGAATAAAGCAATCTGTGCTGCTAATACTAATATGGAGTATTGATTATCTCACTGCAGGAGTCCTGAGATGGTCATCTCTGGCTGCTGAGGCTGGCGGCAGCAACTACTAAATTGTGTTTATGGGAAGCTTTTTACCTGAAGGGATCATAATTCACTCTTGATCAATAACCGATCAATCCACCTGCTTTGCACATTGCAAATCCTCCAGATCCGTCCACAGAGAGGAAAGAGAGAGGAAGACACTTTGTTTATTGGAAAAAGATGACAGAATAACAGGCTAATGTAACCACTTAGGCTGATGATTACGTAAGTTGTTTTTTTTTTTTTTTTTTTTTTTAATTTAAGTAAAGCATTTTGAGTGATACACTGAATCCATTAAGGTAAAACAAAAAATTAATGGTCCTGGTTTGAAAGGACTGGGTAGGAAGAAGGATGTGGTATTCATTGAGCACCTACTACGTACCTTGTACTATACAAGACTCTCATTTATCCAAGCACTCTGCAAAGGAGGTATTATCACTTCTACTTCAAGGAGAAACCTGAGTTTCAGTGAGGCAAAGGAACTGGCAAAAGATTAGTAGAGCATAAAAATAAAAAAAAATCATCTTTTAACAGGGAAATAAGTTGGGTTTGAGGAATGTGAGTCTTATTCTAGGGCAGGAATGAGATTGGGCTGTGACAGGAACTGCAGTGTAATAGAGGGAATTCTTGGAGGGCTGGTCTGGGACCTGCTGCCCAACTCATCTCCCCAAATATTTGCTGATGAAGTTAGAGTCCTCAGACCCCCAGAATGAACTAGGCAGTCAGCCATCCACAGTCACTAGATTCCCGCAGGCCACTGCTTTGCTCTTCTTCCCTCAGGGACGTGCCAGGGTCCAGAGGTTTATGTCATTGAGTACCCCAAGACTTCACTAGTATCCAGGAACTTCCTGCACAGACCCAGCTGGAGCAGCCTGACCAAATCCCTCCCACCAGACCCTGGCTTGCCTCTAAGCCTGAGCCCTCTGAAATGATTTCTCCCTTCTTCTGCCAATGACTAAGGTCTCTCCTTCAGAGCAGACCACTGGGGAAGTATCCCCTAAATACTTCACTCTGGGATTTCTTCTTCTGAGCTCCAGCCCCTGCTGTCTTAGGGCCCAACCTGGCAGGGTTGGGTGGAGGAGGCTGGGTTCAACTCAGTCAGCCTGAGGGTACCTGCATCCTGGTCCTTATGGTTCATGAGTTCTGGCTCAGCTGAGTCCCAGGAGAGCAGCAGCTGCTACCCTATGGGAGCCTCACTGAAAATCTGAAGATACAGCTTCTGCAATGACAACGGATTCTCTCCTGAACGAGTTCAGATGTGGCTTCATCCTCTACCTCACTAGAGTCACCACGAGAGATGGGCTAATGAGGTAAAGGATAGAACCTAGGTGTTTCCCTCCCCACGATGAAACTGATAATGCAACTCAGAAGAGCAGCACTCTAAGAGGCCTTAGATGGTAGCTGCGATGACACTTGCCAGGATTTCAGGACCCCTCCATTATCTGAATTAGATGAAAGAAAATGGTTATCCATTAACAACTCATCTCCCTGAATTTTTACTGATTTGGTGAAAATTATCCACCACCCCCCCCCCCCCCCCCCCATACACACACACACCATTATACAGCCTATCCGTTTTCCCTGTGGAGACGCCTACCCTGATTTTGGAGACAGCGACTAGAACCGACCATTTGGCCTTCCTAGAAAATGTCCCTATCTGGGTCTCTCTCTAGTAAGCAATTGCACATTGATCATCAAGAAATTCCACAGCATTGGCTCAATTAGCAAGCAGTTAAAGGTGACATATTGTACTTAAATAGTCTCCCTGGGAGTGACAGATGTCTGCAGTAAACATAGAGAAATTACTCTCAGAGGGCAGCAACGGCAAGGCCCAACCCTTCCATTGGTGGTCAGAACAAACTTCAGCATTGGTCCTGTGTCCCCAGGGATCTCTTCACCTCTCCTGGGAGAGTCTTAGGGACTAGAATACCATGGTTTTCCCTGAATAGTCTCAATCCATTGGAGGGACGGTGTCTCTACAGAAGGCAAGGACCAGGTATGGCTCCAGATGATGGTCCTGTGGCCTTTATCCCTAGGCTGTGCCAACCTCCCTGTGACAGCAGTAGAGACAGTGATGAGGTGACACCATGAAGAATATTCTGGTTAGTTAACTAAACACACATAGTCCACAGCCTAAGTGTGAGTAGGTTCCAACATGAAAAGTGCCAATTTTCCTACATGTATCTGTCCAAACTACTTTCTTTAGCAGCTCTTACTCTCTTTTTTTCTCATCCCTTAAGTTGGGTAAATGTATGGCTCAGCTGAAAGGCTCAGAATGACAGGGACATGGAACCACTGATTTAGATAAAGGATGGAGTTCCTGTTTCTCAGCCCCTGTCCAGATTCTCAGGAACTCAGAGAAAGATGAAGGGAAGAACCCATGACTGCTGCTTGTGCACAGATAAAGTATCTTCATCTGCTACACATTACACAGAGCCTATTTAATGTTTAGATAGTATTATGGTCTGAATGTTAGTCCCTCCAAAACTCAAAGGGTGATATTTAATACCGAGCTAAGAGGTAAGACCTCTGGGGAGGGACTAGGTCATGAGGGTAGAGCCCTCCTAAATGGGACAAGCACCCTTGTAAAAAAGTCCTGAGGGGGGCCAACCAGGTGGCATGAAGGTTAATGCAACTGGATACCACATGACTGATTATACGGGTAGAGTCCCAGACCCAGCAACTTGAAAAACACATCAGGTTCATGTGTGCTCATGTCCCAAATCTCAAGAGGAGAATGAAGTATGATCATCCCTTTGGGTGGTGATCTCTCTCTCTCTCTCTCTCTCTCTCTCTCTCTCTCTCTTCCTCTTTTTTTTCCCCTCTCTCTCCAGCAAGCACACGTGCCATATAGCAAATTTAAATATATATATATATATGTCTTGAGGGAACTTGTTTTCCCACATGAAGACACATAGATGGTCCCTTCTATGATGAATGGACTCTCATCACCAGACACTGAATCTGCTGGTGCCTTGATCTTGGACTTCAGTTTCCAGAACCAACAAATAAATTTCTGTTGTTTATAAATTACCTTATCTAAAGTATTTTGCTATAGTCGCCTGGAAGGAGTAAGACAGATGTTTCAAAGATCTGTCCTGCAGGAAGAATCTGAGTAGCCTGATGGTTTCCACCAAAGGAAATGTGACAATATGTTTGCTCCCCTCTCTCTTCTCTGTATGTGCCTTTCCCTACATGGCTGGCCTCAAAGAATTCCATCACCAGGGTCCTCTTACCAACTAGTCTTAAATCCCCAACACACCTGATACAGGAAGACTGTGCTGTCTATGTTGAGAAAGAAGGCATGTTTCCTACCTCCCATTGTACAGATGAGGAGACCAAGTCCTGAGAAGGGAAAGGAGTCCCCACTGGGTTTGGAAAAAGGTTCTGTGAAAGGACCAAGACTGCTACACCTCAGGAGGAAGAACATCACACTCCTGTCTCTACTAGTCCTTCATCCTCTCCTCCCCAAACAGGTGTCACCTCATGGAGTGTCATCTGCAGTTTTGCAGGTTTCCTTTATTACTTTCTTTCCCATTCAAATTGTGATCTCCTTCATATTTGGAGTAAGAGAGTCTCTAGCCCGGACAGCAGATGTTGAAAATTGTTGACTATAGGAGCTCAGATGCCCTCCTTGGGTTACAAATTAAATCCTGAAGAGTCCCTTGCCCAGTCCTGAAGAAACAGAAAGTAGAAGCAGGAGCAGAGGGGGATCATTTTTAAGAGAAAAATTAAATATATTTATCTGCTTACACATTCCCCAGAGCCTGTTTAATGTTCCAATGCTTAGGGGATCCATCTAGATTTAGCACAACTCCCCTTTTAGCTTTGCTATTAAATGTAAAAACATAAACAGGACCCTCCAAGCTGCCATATAAAAAGCCCTCTTACAACCCATCCCTTCTAGGACCTCTCTAAACACTGATATTGGCTCAGAGGCAGTGAGCAGCTCCCAAACTATAGCCAGTAGAGAGGCTCCAGGTGATGGAACAAAGCTGTAACTCTAATAACAGATGATACAGTAAGCCTGACAGCACTGGGCAGAGGTATGGGCTGTGTTTCCAGGGTGTGGCTGCCAAACGACACCCTGGAGATGGCTGGCAAACAACAGTTTGTACTTCATTCTTCTGCAGAGAACAGTTAAAGAGAGGATGCTGGGTGATTCAGCAGCCTGCACAGAGAATCAGGCCATTAAACCTGGTGCAGGTTTGAGAACCCATCCCCTAGAAGGTAAATTTAGAAGGCTTAGTGTGCTTCCAGGGTTGGACTAAGGGACGCCTTGGAGAGCAGAGTGGGTAGGCAGGAAGTACCCTGTTCAACGAAAGGGGAAAAAATGTCCTTCAAAAAAGTTTAAGTTTAGTTATTGAGCGAGACAGACAGAGACAGACACACACACACACACACACACACCCTCAGACTTTTACACTGCAGCCCTCCCCAGGTCTTCCAAACCAGCCAGAATCACAGGTACATGCATGCGTCTGTTGTACATGTCAACCCAGGAACCAAATCTCGATCTTCCACGTGGCTTCTAGCATTGAAGACCATTGTGCTATGGCTGCATCACCACAGATGGGACAGGAAAAGAACTCTTGCTACAAGGATCCGACAAGCTACTGGTACAGGTAAGTGAGTGTGGAGGAAACCTCAGGCTCTTCGTGGGGCTCAGAATCACATGGTCCAAGGGTAATTTGAGTGCAGCCAGATAGTTCTCCCTCTAAGTCAGGCTGGGAGGGTGCTGAATAGAGTCCACTTAGCCTAGCAGCAGAAGTGGCTGTGGTGGAGCAGCCAATAGCTCCCAGGCTGGTGGTCACCCCCAAGAGAGGGAAGTGATCCCCTGAGCTGAAATCTGGGCATGATTCCTGCCTTCCTGTGCTTCCACCATGACAGCAGCCACTGTCTCAGAGCCCTGGTCAGAGTGGTCTATAGGCACCTGCACATCTCAGCCCAGTGCTGTTCCAATTCTGAGGTTGTTGAAGCACCTCTGTGTTTTTTGGTACCAGAGAGGAGGAGGGAGAGGAGAAAGAGGCTCCAACACACACATAAAACTTTGAGTCAACAGGTGTTTTAAACACTGACTATGCACCAGCCATGTGCAAATGGGGAGATGAGAGAGCTCCTGTCTCTAAGGAGATGATAATGAGTAGACAGAATGCTATGGCTTGTGTCAAGAGTTGATTATGAATGTATTAAGAGGGAACTTAATATCACGAAGACTTTCTCCTAATACCTTTATGATGTCCAAAGACAAGGGTTTGGGAGTGATTAAGTGACTGGGGTGGAGCCTCTACAGTTTGACTTCTGGTGGATTTATAAAAACAGATGAGGCTGTTAGAGACACATGAAACACAGACATGTACTCCTGTTCTGCCATGATGTGACATCCTGCATGGCCTCAGGACCCATCAACAGGAAAAGCTTTACCAGATGTGGCCCCTAGGTCTTAGACCTCTAAACCATGAGCAGAGAAAACCTCTATCCTCTTAAGCTACTTGGATTCAGGTATTTTCTGCTATGGTCAATAGCAGAAACACAATACATACAATATAAAAACCTTATAAGATGCTACTCAGAGCCCTCACTGTAGAAGTCCTTGATGTTCCACATGGATGTTCCAAAGAGGCCCCTGTCATGGCTGGAAGGTAATGGCATTGCCACCCACAAGCCACGCCCTCCTAACAAGAACTCCATTTCCAGCACTTCCACAGCTTTCATTCAAAGCTAGACTCTGGCATGAGCTTAGGCTTGTTTCAGAAGAAAACTGCTGTCAATTTAAGGGGCTTATTTATAGATAACACATGAGCCATAGCACATTACACATGGTCTAAATTTGCTTCAAGACATTAAGAAAGTGACCCCTATTCAGCTGATGCAAACGTATTTCTCTCAGATGTATTTCAAAAATTCAGCTTTATTGAGAAGTGCTTGGTGAGGAAGATGGAGTGAGGAGTGAACGGGTAACTCATCTGAACTTGCTCACAAGGCCAGCATCACAACAGTTTAATTCTGGCTCCTTAAAATTGTGTCCAAACACACAAGACAAAGTGGACAATTGAATGAAACATCTCACCCACAGCCATCCACAGTCAACACACATAACCCCGTAATGGAAACTCTCAAACTCTCAAATAATGAAAACCAAAGGTTCGAAGTGTGGATTTTTTTTCAATGTGAGTCAAAATTCAGTTAACTTTGCCTCTTCCTTCCTGCCTAATTTCACATGATTCAATCCTTTTAGGATTCCAAGGACTGGACATTGCATCAGAGACCCAAAGTCATGATCATTTTACCTCCGCATTAGTTACAATTTTATTGCCTGGGCTGGTTATATTGAAAACTAAGCAGTCTTTTGGGGAGGCTTTCTAGAAAGCAGGCACAGCCATGTCTCAATGCTGCAAGTCACCAAAAGAATGACAATAGCGAAAATGTCCACATGTGATGTCTTCAGCATCCCCAATACGCAGCCCCCACCCCACATACATATACATACACAACTCCAGACTCACTGTTCTCTTTTTATTGTGAAGATGATTTCCCTGAAGTATTTTTAAGCTGGAGAGATTTCCTACAAGCTAGTGAAAAATCGCTCACTGCAGGAGATCCAATTTATTGGCAGAAATCCAGCAACCCAACGTATTGGTAACTAGCTTGGTAATGAGTCTCTTCCATGTAAATTGGCTCATTATTATCAATTTTTGTCAGCTCTCGAGTGAGTCTTGATCTGCTTCTCCACTTTGGTTCAGGTGGCAACATGAGGTGCACGGGAGTGTCCAGATCCACTTTCCACACCAGGTGCCTGAATCTCACATCTCAGGCAGGAGGGAGGGAGTAGGGATGACAGACTCCATGTCATTAGAGCTTTGAATTTAACGTGCAGAACAGAGAGATGTTAAGGAGACTTGCAATGAGGTGTTATAAAAACAGAGTTTGATTGAAAGAGCTGGCATGTAATGCAAATGAACACTTTGTCCCATGATTCATTGCTATCAAGAGAACTAAATTTGTACAGCCCAGAGGAGAGATGACTAATGGGAGGCATAATAATTGTCGATTTATACCTGCAAAGAATTAATCAAGAGGCCCGGAGGAGACAGTGCTCAGCGGTTACTACAGGTGTTATGTGCTGGGGTGGGCAGTACCAGGAGGAGTCAGAGAAATTAGGCTAAATAGCGGCAATAGCTGTAATAACACCGGGGTCCATTAGGCAGAGGCATTGCCTCCACCACAGGATGCCACAGGATTATCACTGGAGAAACCTGAAAAAACTTGGGGAATGGATGTCTTTGCAAAGACCAGTAGATTTGATGATGCATCTGGAAGATTTGGGAAGGGGTGAGATTTTCCCACCCCACACATCTCTGTGAAGTCTCCTTTGCCTTCTTCAGACAAAACTTCCCCCAGCAATTCAGTTCAACCCATTTTAGAGAACTGACTGCAGAAAACTTCCTATGTCCAGTGCAATGTGGGAGGCAGAGAGACTGTCTTCCTTACTGTCAGCAAATATTTACTGAGCACCTACTACGTGCTGGTGATGAAGAAAGCAGCATCCGCACTGTCATGAGCTTGCATCCTAACCTGGGAAGAGAAAGGTGACACCAAGGGCAGCCAGGCCCATGGAAGAATGCTGTTGTCACAGGTAGGTTTCAATTAATGCCAAAGAAAGTCAACACAACAGTGGACATGTCCAGTCCAGGTTCTGCACACAGTGGATCCTTAATAAATCAATCTCTTTTCCTGTAAGAGATGGAAAATTACCCAAAACTGATTGGAGAATTCCGAGGGCTTAAGAGACCTCTTACCTCCTCTCTATGCCTTTTCATTCTCTCAATTCAATTGCTACACACCAGTAGTTCACAAGCAAGTGTCTGACTCAGTAATTTTTTTAAATCATTTTTCCTAATTTATTTCAGGTTGTCTCCAGACATTCCAGGTAGTCACTAATTATTTTTAATGAAAGAAACATATAATAATTTTTCAACTTTAATCTTTTAAAATTATTGTCTATTATTATGATTTATATATTTGATCACTAAACAGCATTTAGATCGTAAAGAGATTTTTACCCAGCATGATATAGTGTGGTGGTTAAGGCACTGGACTCCCACATGGCTGACCATGGTTCAAGTCCCAGACCTGGCAGCTTTCTTTCTCAGTAATGTTTTAAACTGGTTGTCAGTGTGTAAAAATTGGGAGATATCACACAAATTCATATGTTCAACATCTTTTTAAAAGTGAAATTTATTATGTTGGGCCTGCATCCTAACATGGCAACAATTAGTTGTAGCTAGTCAGGGGCTGCCTCTTTGAGCTTTTTAGTTTGCCACAATCCCCCACAGCTCTCTGTTGTAGTGTAGATGGGCTGTTTCATTCTCTCGCTTTCCTAGCTCAGCTTCTGTGAGAATTTAACTTTAATTAATTGTTTTTTTCTACATTTGATGACCAGAAATGCGAGCTGTCTGGCCTATTAACTTAGGTTTCTGCAGAAATGCCTCTAACCAGTTATAATTCAGTGTTTTAATTTGGTGAATATCCTCAATAAATAGTTACTTAAAAAAACATTTCTGCCTTTGCAAAGCTGCAATCAAATACACAATTATCCTGTATCCCTTCCTTTAGGCTCTAGGGTCTGAACTCTTTTGCTTACTGGAAGCACAGAGTCTGTTACTCTGGGTGAGCTTGTTGGCTCTGTACTATTTCCAAAAAAAGTATATCACTTACCCTCTTTCCCCCTTCATCTTGGTATGGGGAAGCTGAGAACCTAATCCGGTAGTGCTAGATGGCAGGGAAGGATCAGCTCAAGGTTTCGGTGTAGCTCTCCCTTGCCTTTCCCTAATTGATTTTGATTTTGACCTGTATTTCTTTTTTTCTTTTTCTTTTTTTGGAGAGGTTTTTGCTATAGGGCGCATGCGCTCACCAGAAAGACAGAGAGAGACAGAGAGACAGAAAGCGAGAAATCACCCCCCAGGGGGGATGGACATGCCGCAATCCCTTCTCCTCCATTCTCCTCTCGGGATCTTGGGCACACACGTACACGCGCCCAGCATGAGTTTAAGCCACCAGGTCCGGGACTCGAACTGCGGTCGACTACATGGGAGTCCAGCGACATAGCCATTATGCTAACTGCTGGTCCCTTTTTCTGGTATTTTTATAAGTCTTTACAAAAAGCAAAAATTGTCATGAACTCTTTTGGGCATGTAACGTTAAGTCTGAGTGCAAAGTCAGTTTTTCCGGTTCTGCTCAAGTCCCCCAGCCGTCTCCTGGCTTCCAGGGGAGCCTGGATTTCCACAGCATCAGTGTTCCTGGAAGAGCCAGAGGCTGACTTTCAGAACTTCAAATTAAGTCTTCCCATATTCACACATGCCCAATTCTGAGCTGCTTTGTTTTCATTAGCATATTTTTTACTTCAGGAATTCTTTTGTAAAGTATCTTGTTCTAAGGGATTCAAATTTCACAGGTTGTTAATAAGGATTCCTTTAAAGTAGTGATTGAGATTTGCTTTGGACCAAATGTCTCCCCAAAGTCCATATGCCACAAAACTTTATAAATGTTTGTTTGTTTGTTTATTGACAGAAAGATCTGCAACAAGGCCTTGCTGTGCCATGATCCTTACCTGTCTTTGCAGCCAGCCAGCACCACAGGCGTGACCAGGTCAACTAGGAATTCAGACTCTGGGCCTTCCCAGAGGGCTCCAGCATCATGCAGTGTTGCCCCACCACCTCAGCTGTACTCATATGTTGAACTCTAAATCCTCAATGTTAAGGAAGTGGAGCCTTTGGGAAGTGATTAGGTCATGAGAGTAGAGACCTGATACTGGAATTAGTGCCCTTATAAGAAGAGACATGAGGGGCTGGCTCCATAGCCTGGTGGTTAAGGGAACCAGATCCCACATAGCTGAACATGCTGTTTAAATCCCTGCTCCAGGGTCTTAAAAAAACATGGTGTGTGTGTGTGTGTGTGTGTGTGCGCGCGCGTGCGCGCGCACGCGCGTGCGCACAGGGCACGGCTGGGGGACTTGAGCAGAACTGGAAAAACTGACTTTGCACTCAGACTCTCTCTCTGTTTCTCTGTCTCTCTCTCTGGTGAGCATATGCACCCTCTGGTAAAAATCAAAAACAAAAAGAACAGCAAAAGAGAGTCATGAAAGATATGGCTTCTTCTCTCTGCTCTCTGCCATATGAAGACAAGACAGCCATCTGCAATCCAGGAAGCAGGTCCTCACCAGACATCTTGATTAGGGACTTGCCAGCCTCTAAAACCATGAGAAATAAATGTTTGTGGTTTAAGCCACCTAGTCCATGGTATCTTGTTACAACAGCCCAAACTGACAAAGATGAAATTGAGGTAAATTTGGGAAATAATGTATGGAGGAAAATTAAATGGATTTCTCTGTTGGACATCTCAGAACTTTCAATGTGCTCAGGATTAGCTACATAATTTGTGGGGCCTGTTGCCAAATGAAAGCACAGGCCTTCTTGTTCAAGAAGCATTAAGAATTGCAAGAGGATACCAGCAGAGCATCCCTCCAAGCACAGAGCCTTCTGAGTGTGGAGGACTGTGAGACGGCATAAGTTTCACACCTGAGTAGTCAACCCTGCATAACATGCTGAAGTTATTGTGGATCTCCAGGGGCCAGCCAAAGGTCACCATGTGTTCTTCCCATACTCAACCATGGAATTACAACTCCACAGAACACACTTAGAAAACTCCTGCTTTGAGCAAAATTCTTATGCTCCTCTTATCTTTAAGCTCTAATAGTCAAACATATGGAGAAATTGAGCAATTTACAAGGAATCTCAAGGGACAATCATATTTAGAAAAAGAAGACCCTCTTCTATCTATTAGGTCCCTTTTATCAGATCGATCAATTCGATTTTTTTATTTTGGGCTTTTTTATGAGGGGGAATAAAGTGAGGTCCACTGGTAATTTCTGCTTATTTTGTCCCCATTTAAATAAATGTAAATAAAGGCCAACATCTCTGAACTACAAAAACAAATTTCAGGCAATAATAGCAGGCAATTACAGTGATAGATGAATGGAAGGAAAAAATAGTACACTGCAGCCAGGGATGGTGGGCATCATTTGTATGCAGAATGCCAGCATTGTTAAAGAGCCATAAAGCCCCTCTGTCTTATTCTGCCTCCCCAGGCACCCCACGACACCGCTCAGGAAACTGGTTCCCTGATTCTCCTCTCTTGGGTTACTAATGGCTCTGCAGGGAGTGGGGCAAGAGATAGGCAACCCAACCTTCGACTCCATGAGTCTCTTATAAAGGGCAAAATGAGGGCTGTCTAATTCACTCCAATTTTCCTCCAGGACCCTGATCTGCTGGAGGGCCCCTGGTCTATCCATTTTTACCTGATCTGACTCAGAACTGTTCTGTCATGTCACTGGCATTTCTGGGTCTCACTCTTCTGCTCTCTGGGCCTCAGAGTTAGATTATACATCATTCCTCATTTTTTATGTCCTTTGTTAGGATGCTCAGACTAAAGGCAGTCTCCCTCCTTTCTCCTGGAGGAACACTGTCTCTCTATCTCACTATCCAGCTTGGAGCAGTCTGAATGGTGGCCCTAGTATGACCAGTTCCTTGCTTCTGAAGCTCATATCTCTGTTTATCCCAACATGCATGATGCACCTACTAGATATATATGTTGCACATTTATTGAGGGTCACCCATATGCAAGGGCTCTGAAGACAATTTGTACATGAGGCTAACAACCCCATGCCCATGAGAAGCTCAACTCTGGCTGGGGGAGAGGAAGCTGCTTCCATACAGCCAGACAGCAAAGCAGCAGAGATGCAGATCTACCTGCATCACACTCTTGCTTAGACCCTTTAATGGGTCTGCATCATCTGTTATTTAAACCTTCAGCTTTGCAGAAGGTCCTTTCTAGGCTGTATAGGAGACAGCCTATTCTATAGCTCTGCCATTGCCTTTTTCTCAACCTCAAGTTTACACATCCCTCTCCACTCTGCTGACACCTAACTGAGCTATCCTATATTCTCAAACTTTCCCTCAAGCTGTCCCTCCATCCATGCTCTTCTTTTTGCTACCTACCTCTCATCTTTCAAAGTGCACCTCAAGCATCAAATCCTCTAGAAGGCTTTTCACAATCCCTACCTTCCTACCAGATGAAATACAACTTCCTCCTACCTTTGTACCTCTGCTAGACCAAGTAGATGCTTTCCACATCTCCCTGGCAGAAGTCCATCTCTCCCACCATGAGCAACCTGAAGGCAAGGTGTGTTCAAGTTTCTTTCCTCAGACTAAGACCTGGCATGGAGTGGCATAAATCAATTTCCAGTACATCTCTGGATGAATAGTACAGATCCAAGCAATGCTCCAAGCTCTTACCCCCATTCTCATGCCTTTTCAGCACTTTCCTTTCTTCCTCTCCCTTCCTTGCTTAGCTTTCATCATGAAATCTCAGAGTTAACATCAGTGAGTGAGAAGAGAAAAAGAAAATCACAGTCTGAAGGGTGACAGCCCTAAAATGTTGAATTTGAAAACTGGGGATTCAACTTCACAGCCTTGGTAGATGCAAATATATATTCAGAGTCCATGCAAATTTTTTTTGAAAATTTTCTCACTAATTGTACCTGGAGAGGCTGGCAAACCTAGGATGGACAGTCCCTGAATGGCCAGGCCCACTCTCTTTCTTCCAGGTCCCTCCTCAGTGCCCAGAGATGAGCTTCAGCCAGTAAGAAACCCACAAAGACTAGTTCTCAGAGGAGGAAATGTCCTCAGGGTAATCCTTCTGGAAGTATTGCCTTCTGGGATAAACCCAGCAAGCCTCCTGCAGGAAGAGATGGGCCTAGTATGAATTCTGTGATAGGAGTGGAGGAGTTGGAAGAACTTTCAGAAGAAGCTCTTGCCCTCCTGAGGACTCTGCACTCACTTCAGGGGAGAGATGCTGGGGGTGCATCTTAGAGGACAAGAGATGGGGTGGAGGACAGGGGACAGATATAAAAAAAAATTCAAAAGGATGAGGAGAAATCAGCTTAGCTCTGGGTGGTAGAGGAAATAATGGATTGAGAGGCAAAGAAATGTCAGGTTTACCTAAACCTCTCCCTGAAATCTCTGGGGACCTCCAAGAAGACTAGAAAAAATTTAACCTTAGCTTCGGCCCAAGCACAGAGATAGATGACCTTATTTCAATGAGTCCTTCCTGTCCTGAAATTTGAGTGGCCCAAGGTCAGACCTCCTCTCTGGGGACAGGTGAATATGACATCTCTTGGCTTTGGCAGAGACTCCAACCTGAGAAGGAGGCCATCCCAGCAGACATTATTTTTCTGCTGACTCAACACAGCAAAGACACTCAAGCGGGCCCATAATGAATCTCAGCTACTAACTAGCACAATGGCTCAGACAGAGAAGTGGTGTTTGGCTCATCTCCTCAGTCTCCACTCCAACGGACTGTAGTGTACTGGCTTGTTTCAGCACCTGGGAGAGCTCCCTTGGTGGCCTACAGCTGTGGGTATGCTGAATCTAAGGTACTCCTAAAAACTCAGAGCCTAGCTGGACTACAGAAAGGATTCCTGGTTCAAGTTCAGGAAACAGGGAGAGGAACACCCATGCTCATTTGAAGTCCTTTCTCTTAGCCAGAGCACCACTCAGCTGGAACATTCTTTCACTCATTTTTTTTTTCTTTTAGAGAGATTCTTGCTATAGGGCACGTATGTTCTTCGGAGAGACAGAGAGAGGCGGAGAAAGAGAGAGTGAGAAATCAACCCCCCACCCCCACCCCGAGGAGATGGCCACACCACAATCCCTTCTCCTCTTGGGATTTTGGGCATGCAAACATGCACAAGTGCCCAGTGAGTTTCAAGTCACCAGATCCGGGATTGAACCACAATCGACCGTTTGGGTGTCCCCAGCACCTTAACTGCTACACCACCTGCTGGTCCCTCACCCAGCATTTTTGACAGTGCAAAATTAATATGATTACCACTTATCAAGCACCAACCACGTGCCAGGCATTGTGTATACATTGTCTGTAACCATTGCTGCAGCCCTATGAGTTAGGCATCATGGTTAGTCTCATTTCACAAAGAATCCAAAACTCAGAGTGATGGGGGTGCCTGCCTAAGGACAGCAAAGAAAGTGCCAGACCTACCCAAAGATTATGGTTGGAGAAATATAGGGATATTCCCTCTCCTACCTCCTCGGAATGGGTTAAGTGTGGCTTTAATGTCCTCTTTATAAAATCATGGAAGAAAAAAAGTTTCCCATGTTGTAGTGGGAGGAAAATTATGCAATAACTGGGCACAAAGACCATGGCTTTAGGAGGCCATTGTGAGGATGTATTAAAGGACAATATTCGTGTCAGGGTGCAATTAAATACCTAGGTTTCTTCATACTGACAAACAGAAGGAAAGGAAAGAATGACAGCAAATTAACTTTTGGGAATACATTACCAAGCTCACCTTAACACTCCAGCCCTCCTTAGGCCCCACACCACCTCTAGATATCTGCTGAGTCCACCCCCTTTCTGTTTTTATTTTTATTTTTTTAAAGGTTTTTGCTATAAGGCACGTGCGCTCGCCAGACAGACAGAGAGAGACAGAGACAGAAAGCAAGAAATCACACCCCCCCCAGGGGGATGACCACACCGCAATCCCTTCTCCTCCATTCTCCACTTGGAATCTTGGGCATGCATGCACATGCGCCCGGCATGAGTTTAAGCCACCGGGTCCGGGACTTGAACCGCTGTTGACTACATGGGAGTCCAGCGACATAGCCATTACGCTAACTGCTGCCCCCCACCCCCTTTCTAATATGAGTGTGTCTTCCCTCCAGACTATCTTCCTGAGGCTAAGAGAAAATGTTTATTATCTGCACTGGCCCAGCAAATCCAGCCCTTTTTCTTTTTCTTTTTTTTTTTTTTTTTTTCTTTTTTTGGAGAGGTTTTTGCTATAGGGCGCGTGCGCTCGCCAGACAGACAGAGAGAGACAGAGAGATAGAAAGCAGGAAATCACCCCCCAGGGGGGATGGCCACGCCGCAATCCCTTCTCCTCCATTCTCCTCTCGGGATCTTGGGCACGCACGCACACGCGCCCGGCGTGAGTTTAAGCCGCCGGGTCCGGGACTCGAACCGCGGTCGACTACGTGGGAGTCCAGCGACAAAGCCATTACGCTAACTGCTGGTCCCAATCCAGCCCTTTTTCTGATAACAGATTATCTGAGGAAGCATCATCCTCTTTCCCATGTCCAGCCTACATGTCTTAAGTGGTCTGACCCAACTGTGGACTCCACTACAGACAGATAGCCAGGTCTGGTCAATCAGGCCTTATGTTCCCCTGCCCAAGGTCATGAGTTCAGAAAAGACAGATGGCCCAAGTGGGGCGTCAGAGCTTCAGTGTTCAGACTTCTGAGACATAAGAAAAGGAAGCTCTTTTTCCCTGAGAATGCTGGCTGAAGAACACCAAGGGACTACAGAAGTCCCGTTACTTTTGTGGCAGGTCTCGTAAACTCTCTCTTCTCTGTCCAGCTACCAGGGAGTCTAGATCTCCCTTTATGAATTCTGTGCCCCCATCTGAGATTCAGCTCCTTCCTTCTCACATTGACTACAGCTCTCAGCCCAACACCTGTCGTAGCTAGTAGCTTAAATTTGTGCCAGTTAAACATCTCTCATTCTCTTTCTCTCACCATCTAAGGTAGTATTTTAAGGTCAAGAATATGGATTCACCTTTTAAAGAATGAGACTTCCTCCAGACCCACCTGGTCTTGTCTTCACCGCAACGTATGTCCTCAGAAACAGAGACATTGGTGGGTAGACATGCTGTGGGTAGAGAGCTTAACCTCTCCTTGCCAACAGAATAAGAGGGTGTATCTGAAGGTCTGTAGAGGAAGAATGCCCTCAAAGACCCAAACACATGTGCTTAAAAATCACTTGTCTTCCAGCCGTAATGAACCATGTTTTCCAAGGGGCTTTGCCAGTGGCTGGCATTGTCATTCATTCTATAGGTAAGCAGAAGGATAGTTGGGGAGAGGGAGAAGACTAAAGAGAAAATGAGAGAAAAATTAGAGACTGTGTATACCTAAAGATCCACCCACAATACATTTAGAGTTGCCAATTCATGGCAAATTATGTAAATTTCCATTACAAAGGACAGCATTTTATGACATTCCAATAGAATACAAATGAATTCTTTTGTGTATACATTCAATTTAAAGAAAAAATATTAGATAAATAACAGCACAGGTGGTGGACTGATTATGATGGAGAGATACACAAATAGCTGTTATTGTCTTATTGAATAACTTATCTAAGTTTCTGTTTCTTCATCCACAAAACAAGAATAATGTACCTGTTTTGCCTACTTCTGAACTAAGAGACTGATGAAGGCTGTGTGCAGCTAGGGGATTATTTCTCGGCCTTCACCCTGGGCTGGTGGTTGCTAGGGAAGCTCACTCTTCCCTCTGGAATATATAAAATCAAGGGTCTGCACTGCAGTGGAACTCCTACTAACAAGACTTGGTGGCCTATTTTGAGATCTTTCCCAAAGTATTGCAATTAGTTAATGGCATTAAATTTTCTTTCAAAAATAGCTTGAATTTCTACCACTGCATATGACACAGGACAAAAATTCAAATACCTATAGGACGAGGTGAGGTTTTAAGCAATAGGGAAGAGTGAAGACTGTGGCAGATTGTTGAGTGTGTGAACACATTTCATCAGCAGGAAACACAATCACTGAGCTCTGGGAGAAGGCTGTCATGTGGGACTAAGACAACAGTAACAGGAATTCTCGCTTTTTTTTTTTTTTAGAGACCAGGAGTATTGATTTATATGTAAAATCTTTCATGAGTTTTTGCTTTGTTTTTCATTTCACAACTAATGTTAAAACTTCTTGAACACTTCGTAAAAGCCAAAACAATGTGATCTGCAAGCTGGATTTCAACCACAGTCCACAAAACTCCATCTAGTAATATTGTATTTTTCTTCTTTGATTTCTTTTTAAAAGTTTATAGGTCATGCTGATTTTAAGCCCCAAATAAAAACAAATAACCCAACAAGTGCCCCCGATTTGAACAGGGGCCTCTCCTGCCATTCAGCAACTGCACACCATTAACCCACATGAGAAAGTCAGTGGCATTTACTAATTTCCAGTCCAGCAACCACGGCTGGCTATGCTGTTTCTGCACCTCTCTCTCCTCACTCAGCTCTGCTGAATCACCCAGCCCTCCCATAAAATATCTTTGGAGAAAAAGAGGAACACTGGAATATAATTTACATGTTGTCCCCAGGTAAAATTGGATGTTTCTGTCGATTCTTGTTTCCTGAATTTTACAAGCTCTGCAAATTAAGTGCAGCATACATGGCCGCTGTCTGCTTTGTTCTAGAACAAGGAAATCAGAACTGCTGGACCTCGAGATACCATTGGGAATAAAAAGTGTTACTCTAGGTCTCTAATCCCTGTTCCCTCATATGCATAGTCACTATATCACTCCTTCATGTGAGTAGCTCCCTTTCATTTTCAAAGATATGCGTTCTTTCTCTCTCTTTTGCCTGGACCCATTTTTGAACTCTGGCCACAAACCTTACTCTCGAAGCATCTCTGGAGGAGAAGAAAGCCACTTTAGAACCTATTTAAGTGAATGTTCAGATCCAGGGACATGTTTATCAGCGAGGGGATTCTAAGAGAGTTACATGTTTTGATTTCTGGATAACATTTTTACCCCCTTCTTTAAGCGTTGACAAAAGCAACATATCATCTGTAGGAGCAATAGAAAAAACAGACATAGATTCAAACATCTGGATACAGAACTACTGAAGCCAATGACACTCAACCAAATTTGTGACACTACTGGCAGCTTTCTTGAGGGCAGCATCACATGCCTGCCTTGATAGTATCTGTGTCCTATGTGCCCAGCACAGTCCCGACTCTGCCCACCCACGGCACAGATGAAATCAAGTCACAGAAGTGAATGATTCAATAGAGTGATAGGGTTTTCAAGGGTACCATTCCCAGTTTTCCTGTCACTATTGATAAATGATGATTTTAGGGTCATGTTTAAACAAAGCAAGAAGAACTATATTAACTTCCATGAAACTAAATGTTTTGAAGATTTATTTATTTAATGTTATTTGTTATGATTATTGTTTAATTTGACCAGAGAAAGACAGAGAAAGGGAAAGTGAGAAAGCAAATTGCCCAGTTGGGGACTCAAACCACAGTCAGCCATGTGGGAGTCCAGTGCCCTTAACCGCCATGCCACTTGCTGGCCCCCATAAAATTCAATCTTTAGGTAATAAAATAAGATGTGAGGGGACTAGCAGGTGGCATGGCGGTTAAGGCGCTGGATACTCCCACATGGCCGACCACAGTTCAAGTCCTAAACTTGGTGGCTTGTTTTCTCACTTTCTCCCTCTCTCTTTCTCTGTGTGTCTCTCTCTGGTCAAATTAAAGTAAATAAATGAATAAATTAAAAATGAAATAAATCATTCTTTAAAAAAAGATGCAAGATATATTCCATATATTAGTACATTATCTATATATTTATATACTTTATCTATATATAAAATAAGACATGTATATGATGAGAGAAGATTTTTTAACTTGTTAGATAGACCAAAACTATGGGATTTGCTGAGACCCTACTGGCAACTGTGAGACCCAGACCATCTCACTTTCTGTCAGGGTCGGGTAAGTTGGCAGGGTCTCTGCAGAAGGTGATGGTTACTAGGGTGGCTCACTCTTCCCTCTAGAATATATAAATCAGATTATTCATGACAGGATTACTCTGATCCATGCATGAGATTTGCTTTCACCAATCAAATAAAGGTGTCGTTTCTGAGCAGAAAGTTTAAGAACCAGTGTGTGATTCAGCACATTCTCCTTTATAGTCTCTGTGCCATGGCGACCATCATTGCCCCAGATTATAGCTGTGCTGTCATCTTTGGTTTCAGAGAGTTCCCAGAATCCCTGATGGACATGAAGTATTAACAAGAAATAAATCTTTGTTATTTTAAACCAGGGAGATTTAGGGTTGCTTATTACCACAGCATGATCTAGCTTATTCTAACTGACAGGAAGATCTATTAATATTTAGCAATATCTCACAGAATTAAAAATGGTAATACCTTTGACTCTGTAATTGTACTTTTATGACTTTCATGCAATTTCTTCTACATTACTTCTATTTTACGCACGTGCAAAGTGATGTGTGTAAGTAAATTCATGTGGCGTAGAAAACAGTGGAAATGACCCAAGAATATATAAATCAGCTCCTTCACATGTTTTATGCTTTAATGATTAATAAATCATAGAATATTCAGATTGAAGAAAAATAGCCCAAAAAGAGAATAAAGCAAATTTCTACAAACCAAGAAGAAATATTTCCCTGAACACTGTGAAGCAGAAAAAGGCAAGAAGCAGAATGAGAATGTGCCCTAATTTATTTGTGTAGTATTCAATTGCTTTCATCAGTGCTTTATACTTTTCAGTACACAGATTTTTCATCTTCTTGGTTTAATTTACTCTTAAGTATTTTTATGCTATAGTAAATGGATTTTTTTTAATTGACAGAGGATTTGTGTACTCACAACAGAAAGAGCAAGAGAGGGAGAAAAAAATCTTCCAATGGGGGGCAATCATGTCACAATCTTTTTTCCTTTATTTCTTCATCCGATCAGGATTTTGGACATGGGCACACTTGTGCCTGGCATGTTTTTCAAGACCCCCGGACCAGTCATGTAGGAAATGACTTCCTTAACCACTGCGCTATAGGGCCAGCCCTGTAAATGAAATTTTTAGTTTCCTTTTTTGCTAGTTCATTGTTAGTATATAGAAACATTTTCAATTGCTAAGACATGGAACCAACCCAAATGCTCACGAACAGATGACTGGATTGAAAAATTGTGGCACATATACTCTACAGAATACTACTCAGCCATAAATAATATTATTAATAATAATAATAATAATAATAAAACAAGATCCTGGCTTTTGACAGAAAGTGGATGAATATGGAAGATTTACTGATGAGTGAAGCAAGCCAAGCTATGAAGGAGAGACACTGTATGTCTCCACTTAACATATACCGAGTGTCCACACTCTATAGGTAAAACTGAATGACTAGAGTATATAGAAACATAGAAAATGGTTATAAATACCAGATACAGTGTGGGAAGAGGGTGGATGAAGGAGGAGAGTCTGAGGAAGGATATTAAGGAGAAAAATAGAGAGTCAAGGCATGTATGGGATAAAAAAAATGGGTTATTATCTGTTGAAGATAACGTGTATAGTATTTTCAACTGGACTGGTGAGAAATGTATACATGTTGGAATATTCACTTTGCAAGCTAAGTGACATGTGTGATTGAATGTACAAAAGGAATTGAAATAAAATGTCAGTGGAAGGAAAAAAAAATGATCAAGTCCAGCCACAGTGACATAGCAGTACTACTACTGCTCTGCAGTATGGGAGGCCATTTGGTGGCTACTGTTTTTATCCTGGGTTGGTCTGAAAAGCATACCAGGTACATGCAGGTGCTCAAGTTCCTGAGGAGCTGGAGAGCTGGTGGAAGGCAATGGCAGCATGACGAGACCCTCTCCAAGATACTTCTCTTTCTTCCTCATACATGGACACACACTTTTTATCATGGAAAAAAAAAAAAAGGAAAAAAATAAAAAGAAGTATTGGATTCTGGATGTTGATTCGGTAGTGAGAGTGGAGTATTCTTGTCCTATTCCTGATGATAGAGAGAAAAGCTTTCAACTTTTTACAGCCAGGTGTGATATCACCTGCGGGCTTGTCATATATGACCTTTATTGTGTTGAGGTATATTCCTTTTACACCTAATTTTTGAGGATTTTTATCAGGAAAGAATTTTGTTAAATGCTTTTTGTGCAACTATTGAGATGATTGCGTGCTTTTTTTGCCCTTCATTCTGTTAATATGGCAGATAGCATTTATTGACTTGTGTATGTTGAACCATCCTTACATCACAAGGATAACTCTCACTTGATTGTTTGTGACAATATGGATGAACATAGAGGATATTAGGCTAAGTAAAATGAGCCAAGCATAGAAATACAAATGATCTCATTTACATGTGAAATCCAAAAAAGTCAAACTCAAGGCAGGATGGTGGCACAGTGGTAAAACATGGTGTTCTGCCAAGCAATCCCACATGGGAAGTTCCTTGGTTCAAGTCCGGAGACATGCCGAAGTACACTGGGCACATGTTCACCCATCATGCTGAAGACTGGGGTGAATAGTAGCACTGAGACCTTGTTCAGGGTGCTGTCTCTCTCTCCCTCTCTCTCTCTCTCTCTGTCTCTCTGTCTCTAGTTTATGGAAGAAATAAATAAAATATAAAATAAAATGAAACTTTTAAAAAGTCAAACTCTTAAAAGTAGAATGAATGGTGGTTCCCAAACGTTGGGGGTCGGGAACAGGGAAAAGGAAGACTTTGATAAAAAGGTACAAGATTTCAAAATGGTACAAAAGGAGAAATAAGCTTTCGTGATTTATAGCATTTGATGTGACTATAATTAATAATAACATATTTCAGTAAAAGAGTAGATTTTAGGTGTTCTCACCACAAAAAAAATTGTTAAGTAGGTGAAGTAATGTATATGTTAATTATCTTAATTCAATTATTCTGCAGTATATACATATATCTAAACATCGCATTGGACTCTAAAGATATACAATTATGTTTTCCAATGAAAAAGAAAACAAAATTGTGTGTGTGTGTGTGTGTGTGTTTAATTTTGCTATAGGGCACATGCACTCACTGGAGAGAGACAGAGAGAGAAATACCAGAAAAGTGAGAAAGTAGCCCCCAGTCATGCTGTAATCCCTTCTCCTCTATTCACTCAGGATTTGGGGCATATATGCATCCACTCCCAGTGTGTTTCTCAAGCCACCAAGTCTGAGATTTCAACCGTGAAGTCAGCATGTATATCCCAGCTGCCTTAACTACCATGCCCATTGGCTGGCCCCAAAATAATATTTTAAAAGGAAATAACAGTATAAAAAATGTAGCCTAAAGCACTTCTTCCTCATTTATTGTCTTCAAATAAAAATTAATTCATTTGGGACCTAGGGCAAATTGTTTAACCCCTCTAAGCCTCTAATTTCTAATCTGTGAAATGGACTTAATTGATCAGTGTAATACAGTACAAAGATCCACATAGCTTAGGCCTGAAGTGAAGTTCCATTTTTGAAGAAGCACAGTTCAAGTAGAAATTGAAACCTCTGTTCTCATCTTTCCCATTTTAAGGTCTGAATTCCATCCCAGGAGCCATCCTTGAAGAAGACTGAGGGAGGAAGGAAAGGCTTTGGTTTTCTCCCTGTTTGTCAACATAGCCAGGCGTTACGTTGGGCTATGCTGGTCTCAGCTCCTGCCAGGTACCCTTTCCACACCATCCTCCCCATCTCTACTCCAGGAGTGGACCCTGCTCTTCCTAGATGCAAGCCCTTGCCCTATTCTTTGTAGTTTCTCTACACCCTGCCTCTAAAGATATACAATTATGTTTTCCAATGAAAAAGAAAACAAAATTGTGTGTGTGTGTGTGTGTGTGTGTGTGTTTAATTTTGCTATAGGGCAGTAAACAGTCCTTTTCAGATTAGAGTGCCCTGAGTGTGTTCAGCTGAGCCCTGATTGATAGAACTCCTATATGGTAGTTCCAGGGCCTAGACCTGAATCTGTAGAGAAATAAACAGATTGTTTGTAGCCCAGTCCAAGGTTCTTATCTTAGGGAGAAAACATAAATGGAACAGAAACTATACCACAAGTTCCCAGCTGCTACAACAGAAAAATGCACTAAGGGCTATGGTGACAGAAAGAACAGGCACGCTCATGGGGTGAGTTTAGGAGAGAGTAATCAGGGAAGGCTTCTCAGATGAAGTGACACTTTATCTGAGACATGAGGAGTGAATACAAATCCTGGGAGTACCAGGTGGGAAAATGTCATATGCAGAAGACACATCATTTTTAAATGCATGAAAGTACAAGTGTTTGCTATAGGAATGGTAAATTTCTCAGATGCCTGGGATGGATATTGGAGCCAACAGTAGCAAAGAGGACTGAAGTAATCTAGAAATTGGTATCTAGATTATAATATGATATATATCATCTATTATCACTCACTATGAGTATATAATCTTAGAATAAAGGAAAGTCCATATCTACCTAAAGGACAGGAGAATGCACAGTCTTTCCGCACTTGCACATCAATGTTTATTGTGGCATTATTCATAATTTCTAAGACATGGAACCAACTCAAATGTCCATGAACAAATGAGTGGATTGAAAAAGTGTGACACATATACTCTATAGAATACTATTCGCCATAAAAAACAAGACTTTGGCATTTGATAGAAGGGGGTCAAATATGGAAGATTTATTGTTGAGTAAAGCAAACCAGGTTAAGAAAGATATTGTATGTCTCCACTTAATATATACTGACTGCACTCTGTGCTAGAGACTGAAAGACTGGAGGACATAAAAGCATTGGAAATAGTTATGGACACTGGATATAGAGTGGAAAGAGGGTGGGAGAGGGGAAGAGTATAAGGAAGAAAATTAGGGGAAAAAATAGACGAGCAAGATATTTGTGGGACACAGTAATGGTTTATTACCTGTTGATGGTAAGGTGTATGGTATTTTCAACTGGACTGGTCTGAGGTGTATTTCATGTTGGATAAATTCTCTTTGCAAGCCAAATGATGTATAGTGATCAAATGTATAAAATAATAATAAAATAAAAATTGTTAAAATAAGCTTGACACTGAAAAAAAGAATAAAGGAAAGTACTTTATAGCAAATAAATTTAGCTTTTCATATTGATACACTACCTATCTCTGTTTTTCATAGTTTGTGGTGGTCTACAAACAAGTCCATGGGCTCACATTCAGAAGCCATTGATCTTGTCTACCCCACGTATTCTACTCACAAGGAAACTGTGTGTCAAAAATCAAACAAAAACATTTTTAAATGAATTCAATTCTCCTAAGTATTTATTCCCAGCCATTGGAATACTCTTCACAAACACAGACTCCTGACCCATCAGCCTTAGGTCTCATCAGGCATTTGGGCTCAGACAACACTTGGTACTCAAGCCATGGAGGAAAAGTATTAAAGTTCCTAGGTTATTTTCCTCATAAGTCATTTGGTAATATTTCCTATTCCTAATGACTGTTATGACAAGCAGTAAATTGGTAATCATAACTATCTAAGAATAGATGTATTTGCAGGATTAATGACCAAAAAAACGTTAGCTTTAAGCAATGTTACCAGTTGGCAGCTATTTGTGTACTCATGTCAGGTTGTATTTGCCTCTAGGGAGGGAAAAAGAAGCAAAGGAGAACTGCTGAGGTGGGGAGGGTCTAATTAAATGTCTCTCTCCTGTTATTTCAGATGTGGAATGAGCCCTTTCTTGGTCTATGTAGATAATAGAATAGGGGTTGCAGAGACTAAGATTGATTCAAGCAACTTCCATGGAGTAATATCGTACAGGGCAGTTAGGTGCTAAAGTCATCACAGAAGGTGAAAATTGCTGTCAAAATGACCTTTGAAAACCTCCAGCAAATGTTGAAATAGATTCTGCTTCATCAGTGAAGCACCAGAATGTTGGTATTTAGAAGTCACTTTGTACAGAATATACAAAATTTCTAATGCAAGAGTCACTATGGGCTCAGCCAGAGGCTCACACCGTGACAGGGCTCTTCTGAATTAGACTAAAGGAGGGAATAGAATTGTTTTATCCCCCACTCACCTCTGGGCCTACCCATGCTGAGCAGTGTCACAGGTGGAATTACTCACTCTCTTTACACTGTTTTCTATATCTTTCTCCCCCCTTTTCCCTTCCCACTCCTCCCAAAAGTGTGAGTTAAGTGCACATATGAAGCAACACCATTTGTCTACGCAATGCCAGAAAACAGAAAATTATTTTCTGTTTTTTCTCTCCTACAGAGAGGGTTGTTTTGATTGGAAAGCAAAGTAATTTTCTATGGGGTCAAAAAGGCCCTCAATCTGTCCTCCCAAGAACAAGATCACAACCAAGAGGGGAAGAGGAGGAAGAAGAAGACGGGTAAAAATGGGGAGACGGGGGAGAGAGGCTATGAAAGAGGAGAAGAAAGCTGCTACCGAGGTGAGGGGAAGTCCAGCTGCAGGGCAATAGTGACAGCCCCTCCTCTATGGGCCCAATTGTAGCTGCAATGACTAAAGAGAAAGGCTAGACTACATCACTCTTGAGAACTGAGCACTACAATATGGCTGCATGTTTGCAAGTGAGCACAAGGCTTGGGATGCTGGCAGCTCTGACCTTTACTTTTTCTTGAAGTAAACTCATCTTGAAGATTTTCCTAGTAATACAAGAAGGGAAGTTCTTTGAAAGTCAGAAGACCAAATCTTATCCTCATCTACCATATGATTTTGGCCAAGCCTATTCTGTACAGGTCACAGTTTCATGCCACCTTATTGTCCAAATCAGAAAGACCTTCTTACTTTACCCAGTTTCAATCACTTTGAAATCTCTTTTTCCTTTTCTTTCTCTCTCTCTTTTTTTATTCATAATAGAGCATATGCACACATGCAAGAGAGAGAAAGAAAGAGCACCTTCTCCAAGGCTTGGTCATGTTACACTCCTTTTCCTCCAGTCATCTAGCCTACAGGATCCTAGGTGCACATATGTGCCCAGCATGTTTTCAGACCAACTTGGTGAAGGACTGAAACTGTGGTCAGTATGTGGCAATCTGGCATGCCATCAGCTATGACACAGAGAATAGATCCCCTTCTGAACTCTTTTGAAAATTTCTTGTTAGTGTAAGCTTAATGTCAGGCCCTGACTTTTATCTAGGGTATGTGTCTAGTTCATTTTCTTCTGCATTTAACTGAATACTACAGAACGAGTAATTTATAAAAAGTAGAAGTTTCTTTGGCTCATAGTTCTGGAGGCTAGAAAGTCCAAGAGCATAATGCCAGTATCTGGCCAGGGCCTTTGTGCTGTGTCATACCATGGTGGAAGGTGGAAGGGCAAGTGAGTATGAAAAATAGAGAAAAGAAATCAGGTCAAATTATTCTTTTTGTCAGGAACCATTTCCATAAGAACTAACAACCAGGACCAGCAGTTGGCGTAATGGCTATGTCGCTGGACTCCCACGTAATTGACTGTGGTTCGAGTGGCTGGACCCAGTGGCTTAAACTCAAGCCGGGCACATGTCCATGAGTGCCCAAGATCCCAAAAGCAGAATGGAGGAGAAGGTATTACAGTGTGACCATCCCCACCCCCTGGAGGGGTGATTTCTCACTTTCTGTCTCTCTGTCTCTTTCTTGAGAGTGCATGCACCCTATAGTAAAAACCTTTCCAAAAAAAAAAAAAGAGAACCAACAACCTATTCTTATGATAACAGTATTAATCCATTCATGAGAGCAGAACTCTTACAACCTAATCACCTCCTAAACACACATCTCAACACTGTTACATTATAAATTAAACATCCAACACATGGCCAAGCCATAGTGGTGTAGCAGTAGCATGTCATGTTGAAGCTTATGAAAGACTAGGGTTTGGTTTCTGGGTTGACCTATACACACTGAGCACATGTACCCATGCCCCTGAGTCTGACTGGCTAGAAGAATGGGAGGATTATAATGGGAGACCCTATCAGGGGTGTTCTCTCTCTCTCTCTCAAAGTAAAGAGATAAGTTTTAGAGAATTTCAAACACAAATGATGAGACCCTGTTGAGAGTGCATCTCATTCTCTTTCACACACACATGTGCTTATGCATATTCTATCATTAAATGTGTGTATGTATGTATGTGTGTGTATGTATGTGTGTGTGTATGTGTATATATATGCCTAAATGTCATTCAGTACTTTCCCCATGTAAAATAAGCATGGATTAGACATTTTAAAAAGAAAAATAAAAAAGACTTTCAAACACATGAACTTTGAGGGATATATTCAAACTAGCATTCTGTCTCTGGCCCCAAAAATTCATGTTGTTCTCACAATGTAAAATACATCTATTCCATCCTAATTGTCCCAGAAGTTTAACTCTGTCCAGCACCAATTCAAAATTTCAAAGTCCAGAGTCATAAAAATAAGATATGGTGAGACTCGAAGTGTAATTCATTCCAAGGCAAACTCCTTCAAGTTGTGAGCTTGTGGCATCAAAACAAGTTATGTACTTCCAAAATACAAGGTGACCCGGGCAAAAGACCCATTCCAGAAGGAAGAAATAGACAAAAAGAAAAGAATAAGAGGTCCCAAGTAAGTCCAAAATCCACCAGGGAAAACAACATTAAATCTTAAAGGTAGATAATAATCTCCTTTGACTCTATGTCCCACAACCTAGGCACCCTGAGGAAGGAGTTAGACCCCCAAGGTCTCAAACAGAGCTGCCCCTATGGCTTTACTTGGCTCAATCCAGGTTTCAGCTCTCCCAGTTTGCCTAACAGCTCTTTCAGGCTGAAGTTACATGTTGGTGATGCTACAATTCTATAGTCTTAGGGTGATTCCACTTTCACAGCTCCTCGAGACATTGCCTACGTGGGGATTCTTGTGGATGCTCCAATCTCACATTTCTGTTTAGTATTTCCCTAGTAGGTGGTCTCTGAGGAGGCCCCACTTTTGTTACAAGTCTATACTGGAGTCCCTACACTGTCTACACATCCCTTAGAACATAGGTGGAAGAATTCGCGCTCCCACAGCCATTAAATTCTATGCACTGGCCAAATTAGCACCACAATGGATGCTGTCAGGGAATGTACAACTTGCATCTTCCAGAGCAGTTAGTTGGTCAAGCTATACTTGGGTCTATTCTAGCCATAGGTGGGATACCTAAGGACTGTTGTGCCAGAATATGAGGAGCAGAGATTCAAAGTAATTCTGGGTAGTGAATCCACTGAGGGTGCACAACCCCATCCACTCAAACCATTATTGCCTACTAGAGCTCTGGGCCTGTGATAGGTGAGGAAGCATTGAAGATTTCTAAAATGCTTTTGGGGTCATTCTTTCATTGTCTTTATGACTACTAACTGGCTCCCTTTTATCTGTACTATTCTTCTTGATATCCTTAGGAAATGATCACATGATCACAACTTTGATTTTGCTCTCCTAAACATGCCTTTTACTCTTTATGTGGCCAGGCTTAGAATTTTACAAATCTTTCAATTATAAATTATGCATCTCTTTTAATTATAAATTACATTTTTAGTCATTTAATTCCCTTTGCATTTCACTGGGTGTGGTTATAAGTAGTTACACTGCAGACTGCTTTGCTGCTTAGACATTTCTTCTGTCAGATATCCTAGTTCATTAGCCTTAAATTCTGCATTCCATAAGGCCCTAGGGAATGGACACAAGTCAGCCAAGCTCTTTGCAACTTTATAACAAGGACAGCCCTTACTCTAGATTTCAATACCTTGTTACCCATTTTTACCTGAGATTTCATTGGAATGACTCTTAATATTCATATTTATGCCAACATTCTGGTCATGTTCATATAAGTAATCTCTAAGAAGAGTCATGCTTTTCCTACAGTTCTCTTCTGAGTCCTTACCAGGATTCCCCCTATTGCTATGTTGACAGAAACATAGGATTTTTCTAGCCTGCTCCTCCAAATTTTTTTAGTCTTTTCCAATTACCCAGTCCCAAAGCCACTTCCATATTTTCAGGTATTTTTTATAGCAATAATCCTCTACTCAGTACCAATTTTCTGTCTTGGTTAATTTTCTACTGCTATAAAAAAAATACCACAGACTGACTAAATTGTAATGGTAAAAAGTTTATTTAGCTTGCAGTTGTAGAGACTCAGAAGTCCAAGAGCATGGTCCCAGCATCTGGCAAGGGCTTCATGCTATATTGTCTATGGCAGAAGGGGAGGCAAGCATATGACACAGAGGAAAAGGGAGCTGAACTCCTATGATAACTAATTCACTCCCATGATAATGGCATTTTCCACCACTTACGGCCTAACTACATCTTAAAGGACCCACCTCTTAATCCTGCTATAACGGCAATTAAATTTTATGGCACAGTATGAACAACACTGAAAATGCTTGAAATGGAGACATAGAGAGGCAGGAGGACAAACATCATGACATTGTGAGGAGACTTTTGAATTTCAGAGATCAGAAAAAGTATCAGAGATAAGATCATTATATGAGTCTTCAAAAATGAGGTTGGGGTAGTATTTTAGCTATATACATTAAAAATTAAACCATTTGGGTAACTGTACATTTATTCTTCCCTTTCATTGACACTGTATAAACTAAGCCTAAGATTTAGAGCATAACCCTTGAGATTATAATCTCTCTCCCTCAAAAACAACAATAAAAACAAACAAACAAAAACACCTTTGTTTCCTTTTTCAGCCTGCCTTAGGCTTCTTGCACAGGTTTCTTGGCTATTTATACCCAAATATACATTGGCCAATTCTCATAACAATCTCACCTTTCACAGAGTCAACATGTTTCATGGGTGCTCATAGCATGCCAGGACTAGAGTTAAGGGCCAGAAAGACAGATAAATAAGGAACTTCCTGCTTACCTCAGATTTGCCAGCCCTTGACATGTCCTTCTGACATCTCAGAGGGTTGGGCCCCTTTCTTGGAGACTTGGAAGATGTATCTAAATCACTCTCCTGGGAGTATCTACTTGGCTCATTTTTCACCACCTTCAGACTTTTCTCAAAATTTCTTTCTCCATGAGAAACTGAAATCCAGGGCCAGGAGGTGGTATGGTGGTTAAGATGCTGGACTCCCACATGAATGACTAGTTAGAGTCCCAGACCTGGTGGCTTAGTTTCTCACTTTCTCTCTCTCACTCTTACTCTCTGGTGAGTGTACATGCCCTATAGCAAATTTAAAATAATAATAATAATAAATAAATAATTTTTAAAAATTGAAACGCCCCCTACATTCTTTATCCCTTTTCCCTGCCTCATTTTTCTCCTTAAAATCCATCCCCAGAGTGATATCAAAATCAATAATATAAAACCCCTGAAAATGTTCTCCTTCATAAAATAAATAAGAAAGCTTGTAAGTACTATCATAGTCAACTTTGTCAGAACTCCGGAAATTAACCAAGTACTTATAGCAATCCGAGAAGGATTTGTTCAAGAAAAATTATTAAGTCTTAGTAAAAACAGTGAGTTTTATAGCATTTTTATCTTGCTCTAAACATATACCTTGCTCTACAGCTCAGTGGTAACCTTGAAAAATTACAGTCCACACTTTCAGTATAGCCTCACAGTCACAGGAGGAAGCAAACATAATTGGAGTCCTTTCAAAGCCTCATTCCCCCAAATTGTCAATATTTGATTTGTATGAAGGTTCACTGGAAGACTCCACTTGCAAAGCTGTCTCCATTTTATCTGACTTGAAGCTCACTCAGTGTAACATGCCTTCTCCTCAGGGGCTGTTTGTTGAAAACAATTTAAAGACAAGGGTTTTAATTTTGCAGCTGCCTGAAGTGGTGGGTAAAAAATTGCAGCAAATAATAAACCAAACAAAAAATTGAAAGGACAAACTGATGAATAAGATGCTTGAGTAAAGGATGGGAAATGAAAATCTCTGACATATTCCTGATAAACTAGAGTCTATGCACACACTCAGGGATATGGACATGCTGGGGAAGATCTTGAGAAGGCTCTACACTTTTACCTCTGGCTGACCATGAGGCTCTGCATCAGCCGGAAGCAAAGGATGGGAGAGCTGACAATTGCCTGACAGAGTGTTGAAGGCATGCACAGGTACATACAGACTCAGCACACATAGCATTTTATTAATTTCAGAAAATACCTGGCCAATTATTAGTGTCTCTCTAAACTAAGAGACTTCAGTGGCCACAACAGAGAATAAATGAGTTTATGTAATTAGTTTACGAAAGTCACTAAACAAGCAGCAACAACAATAAATCCTGAAAAAGGAGATAATCTGATTGACAGAGTTGCCATATTATGTTATATCGTCCAATTTTGAACAACAAAAATAAGATATTCAAAGAACTAAGAAAGTTGGCCCATCACAGGACAAACATGCAATCAACAAACACTGTCCCCCCAAAAGTCCATATATTGAATTGAAGATTTTAAGTCTACTATATTAAATACTTAAATATTTGAACAAGCTAAAGAAAACCTATACAGCCCCCCGTGGGGGAAGGCCATGCTGCAATCCCTTCTCCTCCATTCTTCTCTTGGGATCTTAGGCATGCATGCACACATGCCTGGCGTGAGTTTAAGCCACTGGGTCTGCAATTTGAACCATGGTCCACTACATGGAAGTCCAGTGATGTAGCCATTATGCCATCTGCTGTTCCCAAATTCATGTGTCTTCTAAGAAAAAAAAATTAAAAAGCTGAAAATTTGGAGGCCACAAATGACTACAGGATGGTCTGAGAATTATGTCCCATCAAAAAGAGAATATCAGTAGAGAAAGAAATTATTAAAAAATAAAACAAAGTTTAAAAGTAAAATAGATGGCATAGTGGTTACATCACTGGGCTCTCACATGGTTGACCACAGTTCCAGTCCCACACCTTGTGGCTTGAAAATCACACCAGCTACATGTGTGTGCATGCTCAAGATCCCAGGAAAAGAATGGAGGAAAAAGGATTGTAGCATGGCCATCTCCCCTGGGCGGGGGGGGGGGGGGGGTGTAATTTCTCACTTTCCCTCTCACTGTGTCTACTTTCTACTTTCTTTCTCTTTCTCCAGCGAGCACATGTGCCTTAAGGCAAAAACCTCTAAAAAAAAAAAAGGAAAATAACTGGAGTTTGAAAGTACAAGAACTGAAAAGAAAACAGTATTTCTTGCAGTGAGATTAGTTGATCTAACTTGAATTTCTAGTCTTTGGAGTGGAAAGAAAAAAAAATGAAGAATGAGCATAGTCTCAGAGACCTGTGGCATCATCAAGAATGCCAACATATGTATTATGTGGGTCTCAGAAGGAGAAGAGTGAGAGAAAATGAAAGAAACAATATTTAAGGTAATCATGAAGAAACGTGTTTAATTTGGTAAAAAAAAAAATTAATAGACATGTCTAAAAAGTAAAACCAGCTTCAAATAGAAGACTCAAATAAATCAATTCTAAGTACATCATAAAACTATCAAAAGATGAAGACAAAAAATGTCTTGAAAATAACCAGATAAAAGTGACTCATGATGTATAAAGTATTTTCAATAAAATTAACAGCTGATTTCTCATCAGAAATCATGAAGGCCAGAAGGCAGCAAGATGACATATTCAAAATGTTGGAAGAGAGAAATTGTCAAACAAGAATTCTAACATCCAGAAAAAGTATCCTTCAAAAATGAAAATGAAATTAAGATATTTCCAAAACAATTGTATGCTAATAAATTAGAGAACTTGAATGGAGAGGACACATTTTTAGAAATACACAACTACCAAAACTGACTCAAGAAGAAATAAAAAAAATCTAAGTGAGCTAAAATAAGAAAAAAGGTTTAAATAGTAATCAAAACCTTCACACACACAAAAAAAATCCTAGAGCCAAATGACTTTACTGGTGTATTCTGCCAAATAATTAAAGAATTACTACCAACCCTTTACAAAATTGAAGAGCAGGGGACCAGCAGTTAGCGTAATGGCTATGTCGCTGGACTCCCACGTAGTAGACCGCGGTTCGAGTCCCGGACCCGGCGGCTTAAACTCACGCCGGGCGCGTGTGCGTGCGTGCCCGAGATCCCGAGAGGAGAATGGAGGAGAAGGGATTGCGGCGTGGCCATCCCCCCTGGGGGGTGATTTCCTGCTTTCTATCTCTCTGTCTCTCTCTATCTGGCGAGCGCACGCGCCCTATAGCAAAAACCTCTCCAAAAAAAGAAAAAAAAAATTGAAGAGCATAAAACACTAATAAATAAATAAATACATGGCACCAGCAGGTGGTATGGTTGTTAAGGCACTGGACTTCCACATTCGAGTCCTCAACTGGGTAGCTTAAAGATCACACCTGTGCATGAATGCCCAAAATCCCAGCAAAGACTAGAGAAGGTATTGTAGCATCACCATCATCCCTGAGAGGTGATTTCTTATTTTCCCTCTCACTCTGTGTGTGTGTGTGTGTGTGTGTGTCTAGCAAGCACACTTATCCCACAGGAAAAAAAAAAAAAAAAAAAATCGCTACAGGATATGTGTGCTTGCCAGAGAGAGACAGAGAGAGAGAGAAAGTAAGAAAGCACTCCCCCCATACACACACCCACCATGTGAGATGGTCACTCCATAATCCCTTCTTGCACATATCTCCTTTTGGGGGTTTTGGGCACACATGCACATGTGCTTGGTGTGTTTCCCACACAGTTGGACATGTAGGATCCAGCTTTCTTAGCCACTAAGCCACCAGCTAGGCAAAGTATAAACACTTTTAGCTTATTCTATGAAGACTGTATTATCCTGATACCAAAGCCAGAGAAAGATGTAACAAGAAATTTGACGATCAATATGGCTTATGAATATAGATGCAAAATCATCAACAAAATATCAAAAAATAAAATCCAATAGCACATAAAAAGTATCATACAGAAAGGTTCTGGGAAGATGGCAGAATAGGAAGCACCAGAAATTTGTCTCCCAACAAAGGCAATAATTGTACTGACAGGATCTGTCGGATGTAGTAATTATGGAACTCTGAAGTTTGTCAAATGCTTGCAATACCCAAAAGCTTATCAGCAAGCTCCAAAAAAGTTAAACTCAAAAAGATTCACACCATAATGCATTATAGTCAATCTATTGAAAGTCAAAGATATGGGCTGGCTTCATGGCCTAGTGGTTAGGCAGCTAATCCTACAGGGTTAACTGTGTAGTTTGAGTCCTGAACCTAGTGGCTTGAGAAACATGTCAGGCATGTGTGCATGCATGCTCAAAATCCCCAAAGAAGGGAGAGATGGAAGAGAAAGAATTGTGGCATGAGTATTCCCCATGACGGGATGCTTTCTCCTCTACCTCTCTGTTTGTCTTGGTGAATTCACGTGTCTTTTTTTTTGGAGAGGTTTTTGCTATAGAGCACATGCACTCGCCTGAAAAACAGAGAGAGATAGAGAAACAGAAAGTGAGAAATCACCCCCCTGTGGAGGAAGGCCATGCCGCAGTCCCTTCTCCTCCATTCTTCTCTTGGGATCTTAGGCATGCACGTACACATACCTGGCGTGAGTTTAAGCCACTGGGTCCAAGATTTGAACCATGGTCAACTACATGGAAGTCCAGTGATGTGGCCATTATGCCATCTGCTGTTCCCAAATTCATGTGTCTTCTAAGAAAAAAAAAAAATTAAAAAGCTGAAAATTTGGAGGCCAGAAATCATGATATTCAAAGTATTAAAAGAAAAAACTCCTGAGAACCCTATAACTAAGAAAACTGTTCTTCAAAAGTGAAGAAATTAAGATATTCCAAGGTAATACAAACTGAAGGGATTTATTACAACTAGACCTGCTCTTCAAGAAACTCTAAAAAGGGTCCTGCAGGTTGAAATGAAAGGACATTAGATAGTAAGTTGAAACCATATAAAGACATAAAGATTTCAGTAAAGGCAAACACATGGACTATTTAAAAACTAATAGTATTATAATGATAACTTTACATTATGTTTTCTGCATAGTGTAAGAGACCAATGCATTAAAAATATTATTAGATTACATTTTAGGATACACAATGTACAAAGACGTAATTTTGTAAAATTAACAACTGAAAAGGGTAGGGGTAGAGCATTTAATAGATCAAAGTTTTTGTATGTTATTGAAGTTAAAATGGTACAAATTCATATTAAAGTGTTATAACTTCAGGATGTCAGATGTAATCTCTATGGTAACCACAGAGAAAATAGGTAAAGAATATACACAAATGAAAATGGGGAAGAAATTTAAATACTACAGTGTAAAAAATCAGCTAAACACAAAAAAGGATAGTAATAGAGGAAATGAGAGACAAGGCTCAGTAGTGCAGTGGTAACACACTGCTTAAACAATACTGAATCCATATGGAAGGTTTTAGGTTTGGTTCCCCAGTCAACCTATGTACTTAAGATCTTGACTGGATGGAAAGCCAGAGGGAAAGAGGTGGATCATAGATTGAGACCCTATTGAGGGTACATGTCTCCCTCTTGCCCTCATGAAAGAAACTTAATAAATAAATAAATAAATAAATAAATAAATATAAATACATAAATAAATAAAAGCCAAAAACTATGAGGCATATGGAAAACAAATAGCAAAATGACAGAAGTAAGTCCTCCTTACCAATAGTTACTTCAAATGCAAAAGGAATTAAACTCTTCAATCAAAAGATAGAGATGCAAAATGGACAATGACAAAAATGACCCAACTATTTGCTGTTTACAAAAGACTCACTTCAGACCTAAAAACACAAATAGGTTGAACATGAAGGGATGTTCATGGTATATACCATGCAAAGTAATTAAAAGCGAGCAGGGGTGATTGTACTAATAAAAGACAAAATAAACTTTAAATCAGAAAGTTTATGAGAGGGTCCAGCAGGTCTCTCATATGGTTGACCTCAGTTCATGTCCAGGACCTGGCAGCCTGAAACTCATGCCAAGTGCATGTGCGTGTGTGCCCAAAATCCTGAGAGGAAAATGGATGAGAAGGGATTGTAGCATGACCATCTCCCCAGGGGAATTTCTTAGTTTCTCTCTCTCTGTCTCTCTCTGTGTCTCTGGTGAGTGTACACACCCCATATTGGTCTCTCTAAAAAAAAAAAAAAAAAAAGAAGAAGAAGTTTATGAGAGAAAAAAGGATATTATATACTAATAAAAGGTTTAATACAGCAAGAAAATATAATGATTATAAACATTTATAGACTTAGTAACAGACCATCAAAATATATGAGGCAAAAATCGACAGATCTGAAAGGAGAAATAAGTAGTTTTACACTAATAGTTGGAGAGTTTAGCATTCCACTCTTAATAATGTATAGAATAATCAGACAGAAGATAAGAAAATAGAGGACTTTTTTAAAATTTAAATTTATTTGTTTACGTTCATTCACTGTACATCATTACAGCATACAAAATGAGATTTTCCATCCAGAGTACACTCTATATTGTCTCAATCAAGCACATCAACATACATGTTATTGTCAACAAATAATTTTCCATTCCTTGTTTCCTGTATGTTTTGCTCCCCCCCCCCCATCCTTGATTCCCTCTCTCTTACCCTCAGCCATCTCCCACTCTCTTCCCACACTGTCTCTGGTATCTATGTTTACTTTCTTTTTTTTTTTTTGGAGAGATTTTCGCTATAGGGCGCGTACACTCGCCAGACAGGCAGAGAGAGCCATTAGAGACAGAAATCGAGAAATCACCCCCCAAGGGGGATGGTCACACCGCAATCCCTTCTCCTCCATTTTCCTCTTGGGATCTTGGGCATGCATGCACACGCACCTGGCGTGAGTTTTAAGCCATCGGGTCTGGGACGTGAACCGTGGTCGAATACGTGGGAGTCCAGCGACATAGCCATTACGCTAACTGCTGGTTCCCATATCTATGTTTACTTTCTATACTGTTTCCCCCCCCCAAAAAAAAGAAGTTGAAATAAAAAATATATTTTAAAAAATAAAAATAAAATAAATTTTTAAATTAAAAAAAAAGAAAATAGAGGACTTACTAAAAAAATATCTTCAAAAGTTCATGGAAAATATATATGATGAATAAACTGTGCATGGATTTCAATTTTTTGCACCAAAATAAACTCATACTTAACTCTCATTTTTTTTCATAAATTTTTGACATTTCCTTGTAAGCTAACAAAATCTAAATAGAACATTTTACCCAACTAAAATAGAACGTATATTCTTCTCTAGTGCATATAAAACATTTTCAAGGATAGAGCATATGTTAGGTCATAGAAAAGTCTCAAAAATTAAATAAAAAAATGTTGAAGTGATTTAAATATTAAGTCTCAATGTGAAAGAGTAAAATCAAGAGCCAGCATGTGGCATGATGGTTAAGGCATTGGATTCCCATATGGCAGACCATGGTTTGACTCTTGGACGCAGCAGCTTGAAAACCATCCTGGGCTAGAACCAGCAGATAGCGTAATGCTTACATCACTGGACTCCTATGTAGCTGACTGGGATTCAATTCCCAGACCCAGAGCCTTAAACTCATGCCAGGTGCATATGTGTGTGTGCTCAAGAGGAGAACGGAGAAGGGGATGATGTGGCTATCCACCAGGGGCTGACTCCTTGCTTTCTGTCTCTCTGTCTCTCCGGTGAGTGCACATGCCCTACAGCAAAAATCTCACTAAGAAAAAAAGAACAGAATGAAAATCACCCTGGGTATGTATACATGCATGCCCAATCCCAAGAGGATAATAGAGGAGAAGGGATTGCAGCATGGCCATTCCCTTGGGGGAATGATTCCTCACTTTCCCTCTCTGTCTCTATTTCTCCAGCAAGTACACATGCTTAAAATAAAAGCAAACAAGCCAATCACAAGAATACAGTATTATATGATTCTACTTATCTGAATTACTTAGCGTAGTCAAAATTACAGAAAGAAAAAGTAGAAAAATAGTCGCCAGGAGCTGGGGGTGAGGAGGATAGGGAGTTATCATTTAATGGGTATAGAATTTCAGTTTTGCAAAATGAAAACACTTCTTGAGATGTATGCTGGTAATCGTTGTACAACAATATGAATATACTTAATACCACTGAACAGTACACCTAAAATTGCTAAGAGAGCACATTTTACATTATATGTACTTTACCACAATATTTTTTTAAAAGTACCCTAAATTACAAACAAGTATGATTTATCTCAGCAATGTAAGATTGGTTCAACATAAGAAAATAAATGAATAAAATATAGCATATTGATAGAAAAAAATGCAACACCTTTTCATGATAAAAACACTCCACAAGGGACCAGTAGATGGCAAAGCAGTTATATCACTGGATTCCCATATGGCAGACTATGGTTCCAGTCCCGGACCCAGGGGCTTGAAAATCACTTAGAGGGTATGTGCTGCATGCCCAAGATTCCAGAAGGAGTATAGAGGAGAAGTGTACACTCTCTAAGGCAAAAACATGTACAAAAAAAAAAAAAAAAAAAAACTCCACAAAATAAGAATAAGGAAACTTCCCTGATTTGACAAAAGGTATGTATGAAAAACTCTTCAAAATTGTACAGGAGGGTCTAGCCAGGGGAATTAGGCAAAAATAATAATAATAATTAAATGAATTAAAGACATCTAGATTTAAAAAAACGAATTCATGCTCCCTCCATTTATAAGTGTGAAATTACATACAAATACATAATCCTGAGGAATACACACACACACACACATTAGAGTTAATAAATGAATTTAGCAATATTGAAGAGTACAAGGTCAATATACAAAAATCAGTAGTATCTTTATACACTAGCAATAAACAATCAAAAAAGTAAAATTAAGAAAACAATTCCATTATGATAGCATCAAAAATAATAAATGCTTAGGAAAAAATTTAACAGAAGACTTGTATACTGAAAGCTACAAAACATTGTTGGTAGAATTAAAGAAGATCTAAATAAATGGAAAGGCATTCTTTGTTTATGGAATCGAAGACTTAATATTGTTAAGATAGCAATACTCTCTAAAATGATTTACAAATTCAATGCAATATCTACCCAGATTCCAACTGCTCCCCCCCACCCCGAGAAGTTCTATATGATCTTAAAATTCATATGGAAAGGCAAGGAATTCAGAATAGTTAAACAATCTTGACAAAGAAGAACAGGGACCAGATGGTCCAGCAGTAAAAACTGAACCCACATGAGAAAAGTCCTGAATTTACCCCTTTGGCCCTTCCTGAGGCATATGTGCATACCTAGATGACTATAGTCCAGGCCAACAAACTCAGAGTGAATTGTGACATGAAGACCTTGTTATAGGTCAGTTGGTCAGTTGGTCTCTCTCTCTCTCTCTCTCTCTCTCTCTCTCTCTCTCTCTCTCTCTCTCTCTCTCTCTCCCTGAGCACCCTGGGCATATGTGCATACCTAAATGACTATAGTCCAGGCCAACAAACTCAGTGAATTGTGACATGAAGACCTTGTTATAGGTCAGTTGGTCAGTTGGTCTCTCTCTCTCTCTCTCTCTCTCATCGAAGAAATAAATTATCTGGCCAGTTCCATAGTATAGTAGTTAAGTGCTATGCATCGGGAGCCAGATCCCATATGCCCAACTATGGTTCAGATCCCAGTCCCAGTAGCTTGAAAACTCTGGGTCTCTCTCCCATTTTGTATATGCCTGTCTTCTTCTCTGTTTCTTTCAGCCATGTTGTGATGCTGGGCTCATACCTGTAGACTCTCCAGTCACCAGAACTGTGAGTCAAATAAACCTCTAATTTTTTTTTTTTTTGAGAGGTTTTCGCTATAGGGTGCATGCGCTCGCCAGACAGACAGAGAGAGACAGAGACACAGAAAGCGAGAAATCACCCCCCAGAGGGGATGGCCACGCCACAATCCCTTCTCCTCTATTCTCCTCTCGGGATCTTGGGCATGCATGCACATGCGCCTGGCGTGAGTTTTAAGCCACCGGGTCTGGGACGCAAACTGCAGTCGACTACGTGGGAGTCCAGCGACATAGCCATTATGCTAATTGCTGGTCCCATAAACCTCTAATTCTTATAAATCACCCAGTCTCAGGTACTTCTGTTCACAACACAAATGCTGGACTAGGACATATACATACATGCATAAAAACAGACAAAAAACAGACAATAACGGGACCAGCAGTTAGGGTAATGGCTATGTCGCTGGACTCCCATGTGGTCGACCACGGTTCGCGTCCCGGACCCGGTGGCTTAAAACTCACGCCGGGCGCGTGTGCATGCATGCCCAAGATCCCGAGAGGAGAATGGAGGAGAAGGGATTGCGGCGTGGCCATCCCCCGGGGGGTGATTTCTCGCTTTCTGTCTCTCTGTCTCTCCGTCTGGCAAGAGCACGCACCCTATAGCAAAAATCTCTCAAAAAAAAATAACAGACAATAACAAGGGTTGGAAAGGATATGGAGAAACTGGAGCCCTCTTTTATTGCTTATAGGAATGAAAATGATATAGCGGCTTCATAAAACAATTTGGCAGTTCCTCAAAATGTTAAACACAGAATTATTATATGACTCATCAATTCTGTATAGGTTAATACCCCAAAATGTTTCATACAAAAATCTGTACATGAAATTTTACATAAGCTATTAGTCATAATTACCAAAACTTGGAAACAACCCAAATGTTCTACTGATAAGTGGATAAACAAAATATGGTATACCCATATGATGAAATATTATTCAGTTATAAGAAGGAACTAAGTATTGATACGCTACAACATGGAGAAACCTGGAAAACAGTATGCAAGTGAAAGAAGATGGTTCCCAAAAGACAAATGTTGCATAATTCCACTTAAACAAAATACAAAATATCCAGAAAAGGCACTCCATAGACAGAAAGTAGATTAGTGGTTTATGGGGTAGAAGATAAAAGGAAATAGGGAAACTATGTACTGCTAATAAGTACATAGTTTCTTTTGGGGTGATTAAAATCTTCTAGAATTAAATAGTAGTAATGCTTGCACAATCTTGTGATTATACTAAAAACCACAAAAGTTATCTGCTTTAAAATGGTGAATATTAGGATATGTATCTTGACCAAAACTATTTAATACCTTCCTTTCCATTTGGATGTCTTTTATTTATTTTTCTTACCTAATTGCTGTGACTAGAACTTCCAGTACTAGTTTGAACAGGAGTAGCCACCCTTGTCAACAGCATTTTTATACATTGAAAATGAATTACTTAAAAAAGAAATCAAGAGATCAATCCCAATTAAAATTGTTACCAAAAAATCCTAGACATAAATTTAATTCAAGAGGTAAAAGAAATTTACAACAAAAACTATAAAACATTGATAAAGTAAACCAAAGAGGACACAGAAAAATGGAAAGATATCCTATGCTCATAGATTAGATAAATTAACCTTGTTAAAATATTACTATTCGGGGACCAGTACGCGGTGTGGTGGTTAAGGCTCTGGACCACATGGCCAACAATGGTTTGAGTCCTGGACCTGGTGGCTTGCTTTCTCACTTTCTCTCTCTCTTTCTCTCTGTGTCTCCAGTCTCTCTTTGATAACCACATGTGCCCTATAGCAAATTAAAAATAATAATGATAATAAATTAAAGAAAAAAAATGGTACCACCCAAAGTGATCTACAGATTCAATGCAATACCCATCAAAATAGTAATTTAATTCTTCACAGAAATAGTAAAAACGATCTTAAAATTCATATGAAACCACAGAAGATCCTGAATACTGAAAGCAATTCTGAGCAAAAAGAACAAAGCTGGAGGGATTACACTACCTGACTTCAAAATGCTCTACAAAGCTGTAGTTGCTAAAACACCGTGGTACTGGCATAAAAACAAATCCATAAACCAATGAAACAAAATGGAGAATGCATAAATAAATTCATATATATGCAACGAACTGATTTATGATGCAGGTGTGAAAAATGTACATGTAGGAAAGGACAATCTATTCAATCGATGATAATTTGAAAACTGGGTATCTACATGCCAGAGAATGAAAATAGACCCCTCTCATCTTATTAAAAAAACTACTCAAAATTAATCAAAGAATTAAATTGTAAGGTCCAAAACTGAGACTACTAGAAGAAAACATTAAGAAAATGTGTTAGGACATTGGTCTAGGCAAAAGTTTTATTAAAAATTTTACAAAATTTTAGTGAAAGACCCCAAAGCATAAACAATAAAAATAAAAATAGACAAATGGAACTATATCAAACTAAAAAGCTCCTGCATAGCAATTAATAGTGACAAAACAACAAGAGGGAAAAAAAAAAAACAGAACAAGTCATCTGGTTTTTAAAATGGGAAAATTACCTAAATACACATTTCTCAAAAGAGATATGCAAATGACCCAACAAAAAAGAACTCAACACTGTTCTTTTTTTTTTTTTTCCCTAGTTGATAGAGAGTACAAACACTTATCAGAGAGAGAAATAAAGAGTCAGAGGGAGGAGCAAGCACCCTCAGTGGGGCGTGGTCACGCCTCAATCCTTACTATTTCAATCTTCATCCTGTTGGGGTTTTAAACATGCCCGTATATGCACCCAGAAGCTGTGTCTGTGTGCAGTATACTTCCCTTAACCACTAGGATATGAGGCCCTCCCTTGACATTGTTAATCAACAGAGAAATACAAATCAAAACCACATGAGACACCATCTGAGCCCAGTTAAGATGGCTATTATCAAAAACAAAAGCCAGCAAATGCTAACTTGGACACAGAAAAAAAGGGACTACTGTTGGTGCTATGCACTGTGAGTGGAAATGCAACTTAATACAACCCCTACAGTATGGCCAGCTACAGTGGCACAGTGATGCTCCACAATGCTGAGGCCACGTGGAAAGGTCTAGAGTTCAAATCCCAAGATTTCCCTTTAGACTCCAGGAACACACACATGCCTGTGCTTTTGGCTGGCTGAAGCTGCGGTGGATCACAGTGTGAGAATCCTGTTGGGAGTGCCTGTGTGTGCCTCTCTCTCTCTTTAAAAATAAAACAGTATCAAGGTTCTTCAAAAAAAAGTAGAACTACCATATGATCCAGTAATCACACTACTAGATACCTATCCAAAGCAAAGGAATCAATGTATCATAGAGATAGTTGCACTCCCATGTTCATCATAGTACTATTCACGATAGGCAATATATGGAATTAAGCTAAGTATCCATCAACAGTTGCAGGAGAGTTGAGCCCTTCCTTCACAAGATTCCTCATGGCTCCTGGGAACTAGATATTTCAGGGGACAGGAGAAATGAAGATTTTCTACTCATAATTTAGCCTCCAGCAAGCAAAGCTAGCGTGGTAGGGAGCCCCTCTGGCCTTCTGTCTCTGTCTCTGAGGTCTCTGTCTCTGTCTGCTCCTGTCTCCTCATTTTTTTTTTTTTTGGTAATTTTTCCTTTTTACGATTTTTTTAAAGGTAAAGATTTTCTCTGGCTCTCAGCTCCACCTTTTGTTTTGTTAATAATCCCTTCTGTTCCTTCCTCCCAGGCAGGAGAGTTGAGCCCTTCCTTCACAAGATTCCTCATGGCTCCTGGGAACTAGATATTTCGTGCGGCGCGCTAGTGCACCCCGCGGTTTTCTATTTTGTGATTTTTTTTTTTAGAAAAAGAACAGTAATTATAATTTATTTTTTTTGTCTTTTTTTTTCTCTTTTTGTTGTTGTTTCTCTCTCTCTTTTTCATTTTCCTTTTTCTTGTCTCTCCACCCAATATCTACTGAATCTTCTGCACCAGTGATCACAACAGAACGGCAAAGAGATTCTAGAACACCTCTGTCTGCTTGCTCCTGAACATTGAGGCTTAACTTCAAGAATTTGAAAGAAACAAACCATCCATCAGATGACAAGAAATCACCGCCGGATCACGAGAAATATGGGAAAATGAGAAAATACCTCTCCTCCAAGGGAAAAGAGTAACTCTCCTTCATCCACAAGCAGTTCAGTGAAAGTCATGGAAATGTCTGATAAGGAATTCAGAGCATTCATAATGTCGAAGCTAACAGAGATGGAAGAAAAGAGAGATAGTGAACCGCTAAAGAGAAAGGAGAAAGAAGTTGACGAGTTCCAGGAGATGAGGAAATTCCTGTAAGATCTAAAAGAGGAATTACACACTTTATGAAAGACTCAAACGGAACTGCTAGAGATGAAGTCTATAATACAAGAAGTCAAAATCTCCCTTGAAAGTATTAAAAGCAGACTAGATCATTCAGAAAATAGAATCTCAGATGTAGAAGAGAAAATGGCTGGCCTAGAAAAATCCACCACGAAGACTGAGAAAATGGCCCAAAAATTTGAGAATGATATGCGAGAAGTACTGGATACCATCAAACGTCCAAATATTTGTATAATTGGCATTCCAGAAGGTGAAGAGACCCATAAGGGCATTGATAATCTATTCCATGCAATCCTGCAAGAAAACTTTCCAAACCTAGAGAGGCATTTGAAGATCCAGTCCCAGGAAATACAAAGGACCCCAAATAGAATCAACCCAAGAAGATCTTCTCCAAGACACATTATAGCCAGGTTGACCAAAACCGCAGACAAGGACAAGATACTAAGATTGGCAAGAGAGAAACATCAAGTTACCTACAAAGGACATCCCATCAGGCTAACAGCAGATCTCTCATGGGAAACAATGCGAGCGAGGAGAGAATGGGAAAATATATTCAAAGTGTTACGAGAGAAGCAATTTCAGCCAAGAATACTGTACCCGGCAAGATTATCTTTCAGGTGGGAAGAAAAGACAAGAACATTCTCAGATAAACAAAACCTGAAAGAATTTACCAGCACCAGACCAGATCTCCAAGAAGTTCTCAAGGGTGTGCTGTATCAAGAAAATTAAACACAGACGCATGGAAAAAAGAGTCCAAAAACTATGAAAGTGGCCAACTTAGTCATAGGGACAAGTCTGGAGTTGAATATTATATCCCAGAATTTAATCAGGAAAATTGAACCACAACAGAAGATAAAAGTACATGAGACTGATAGGTTCATGCACCTACCATTTGAACAGAATCCTAACTTGTTTCCTGGCTTTAAGCAAAGTTCCTTGGCACTTCTTTGAGTTAAGTTAAAACTGGTTTTCTTAGTAGTAATGAGTGAACTCACCATTGAAAGTAGTTAGATTATTTAGGAAATTGTGTGATCAATGCAATGTGGGTGGGAAGGGAATGAAGGACAATTGTAGACACCGGAGGTAGTGTGAGAGGAGGGTGGGAAGGGACAGAGGGTCAGAAAGAGGGGTAAAAGTAATGTTAGGAACTAGTAATGGAAATTTTTTTGTAATGTGCATGATTGAGTCACTATACAGTGTGTACTGGATGGGAGATTGCATTTTGTATGCTGTCATGAAGCTTAGGGAAGGAATGTAAATTGAGTTACAAAAAAAAAAGTTTCAGGAAAAAATATATATCTATTCAATGACTGCAGTAGGATATGTAGCCACAGCTAGGTGCTACTTTATAGGATGCGTAAAGTAAGACTTGTGTTCATGGAAATGTGTGTATCACCTGTGTTTGCTATGAGGGTATTTGGATTGATTAGGGTCTTTGGCGATTCAATAACATGTGGGGGGGAAACAGTATAGAAAGCAAACATAGATACCAGAGACAGTGTGGGAGGAGAGTGGGAGATGGCAGAGGGTAAGAGATAGGGAATCAAGGATGGGGGAAAAAAAAAAACATACAGAAGACAAGAAATGGAAGATCATTTGCTGACAATAACATGTTTGTTGATGTGCTTGATTGAGACAATATATAGTGTACTGTGGATGGAAAAGAAAAAAGTATCCATCAACAGTTGAAGAGATAAAGACAATATGGTATTGCATACAATGAAATACTATTCAGCTGTAAAAAATAAAACTTTGTCCTTGGCAGCGATATGGAAACTAAAGGAAATAAGTCATTAACAGAAAGATAAACACCATACATCCTCTTTCATATGTGGAAGCTAAGAAAGTTGGTCTCGTAGAAGTAGAGAATAGAATAGTTATTACTGCCATCTAGGAAAGGTAGGGGTAAGGGAGAGTCAGGTAGATGTCTGTCAAAAAATAAAAATGTTCAGATAGGGGACCAGCAGTTGGCGCAACAGCTATGTCACTGGACTCCCATGTAGTCGACTGTGGTTCGCGTCCCGGACTCAGTGGCTTAAAACTCACGCCAGGCGTGTGTGCATGCATGCCCAAAATCCCGAGAGGAGAATGGAGGAGAAGGGATTGCGGTGTGGCCATCCTCCCTGGGGGGTGATTTCTCGCTTTCTATCTCTCTGTCTCTCTCTGCCTGGCAAGCGCACATGCCCTATAGCAAAAACCTCTTCAAAAACAAAAAAAAGTTCAGATAAACAGGAGAAATACATTCAAGACATTTATTGTACAACATGGTGATTCTAGTTAATACAGTTTGCATTACAAACTCAAAAGTAGCTATGAAAGATTTTAAATGTCCGTACGATTAAGAACAAGTATGGGAAGTAATGAACATATTCATTAGCTTGATTTAGTCATTCCACGATGTGGAATACACACACACGTTGTATGTCATAAGTACATGCAACTTTTGTCAATTGAAAATAGTTATGGACACTAGAGACAGTGTGGAAGGAGGGTGGGAGAGGGGAAGAGTGTAGGCAAGGAAATTATGGGGGAAATAGAGAAATAAGACATTTGTGGGACACAGAAATGATTTATTACCTGTAGATGATAACGTATATAGTATTCTCAACTGGACTGGTCTGAGGTGCATTTCATGCTGAGTAAATTCTCTCTATAAGCTAAATGATGTATAGCAATTGAATGTATAAATAAAAATAATAATTTAAAATTTTGGGAGACCAACATTTAGCATAATGGCTATGTTGCTGAACTCCCATGTAGTCGACCGCGGTTTGAGTGCCAGATCCAGTGTATTAAACTCACGCCGGGCGCATGTGTGTGTGTGTGTGCCCAAGATCCTGAGAGGAGAATGGAGGAGAAGGGATTGCGGCATGGCCATCCCTCCTGGGGGGTGATTTCTCGCTTTCTGTCTCTCCGTCTCTCTCTGTCTTTCTGGTGAGCGCATGCACCCTGTAGCAAAAACCTCTCAAAAAAAAATTTATTTTTAAAAAGGAAAAGGAAAAAACCCTCCTCATGATCTGACATGTTATAAAATGTGCTTATTTATTTATCTTATTTAGTGTAGTTTCTCCCAGTAGAATTTTTAAGTTTAACAAAGGCAAGGATTTTATCTCTTTTGTTCACTACTGTATCCATAGAAATTGCCACAGTTGAGCACAAAATAAATTTA